>VZTL01050109.1:0-14479 GCA_013400535.1 Scopus umbretta | reverse complement strand
CTCCTGCCTCTTTCAATTCTTTACATTCCTCACATTTGCTTTTGTTGCCCTTCTCTAGGAGATAAAGATGAACTCTGCCCCTTGACATATTTATGGAAAATACATAATATTAATACAGCCCTTTTATTATCATTTACTTTTTAAGTGTGGAAGGAATTTCCAGGCTGGCACAAAGTAGGTCTGCAAATACTTGCTGAAATCCAAACTTCATTTTATTTGCTTCTCTGCACCACTGTGAAATTGGAATTACCATGCTGCAGCAGCACCCAACTGAAATCCAAATAGATTCCCACTCTCCTCTCAGGATACTCAAATTTTCCATCATCCCTGACTAATTTGAGGATTAAGAGATCTTTGAGATCATGGCCCAGTGTAAAGAGGGGGCCCAACATCTAGGCCAGGCACAGCAGGCATCTGTGAGTCAGAGTCTAGAGCAGAAGGGAAACTCTATCTGGCACACCTCAGAGCTGTTAGCTGCTAGCTGGCTGGAGGCCTAATGTTAAGGAACTGTAATTAGGACCTGAGGGGCTATGGAAGGAGACTTACAGCGCCATCCCAGAGTCTGCATCACTTTGACCTGAGGGAAAAGCTGAGGCTGCAAATCATCCCACTTGAGGGATGCTAGCTATTACAGGAGAAGAGCCAAAGAAACAGAGCCAAAGCCAGCACCTTTGTGCTCACAATGACAAGCCATGTACAGCTTGTAAAAGAC
This sequence comes from Scopus umbretta, assembly GCA_013400535.1. Classification (NCBI taxonomy): domain Eukaryota; kingdom Metazoa; phylum Chordata; class Aves; order Pelecaniformes; family Scopidae; genus Scopus; species Scopus umbretta. Next base: position 13,767 of record VZTL01050109.1, on the reverse strand, counting down.
TGAAAGCATTATGCTCTGACATCTAGGTGACTATCACATGCGTGTCCCCAGGCTGAGAAACCCATACCTTTCTGCAGTCTCAGGTACAAGCAAGTAGACCAGGCATAACTTCTTCAAAATTAATGACATTATATATTTATAAAAAGCAAGGGGATCAAAATAAGGTCCAGCACTTCTGAGGAGGAATGTGTTCACTCTAAGATGACTGGCCTTCAACACAAACACATTACCTGTACCAGACAACAAAAGAAGAAATAATCTTACTTATAGTACATCCCTAGTTTGATAACTGCTGGCGGAGGAAAGAAAGAGGTCCTTCTGATTTAGATAGGAGGAATAGACTGGCCAGACCTCTCTGGATGTGGTGAACATATGCAGGGACTTGTTGCCACTGAACTGCACTTGGCATAATTATAGTATTCAGTGATTTTGACGGAATTGTCTAATCACTGTTCCCTGTTCCTGGAGTCACATAATAAAAAGTCATGTTGTCACATCAACTCCTTTCTACACATAATAGCCTTTTGATCACAACACGGTTTAAAAATCTGGTGTATTTTGTCAAACATTATTTAGAATAAACTCTAAAGGTGACATGTCTTTATTACCTATGCAAAAGCAAGCATCTGAAATCTCCCGCCAAAAGAAGGGCACATGCACAAACTTGGATGTTCACAGTAGGTCCCCAGTTTCTTGCTTGTCTAAACACAAGACCTAGAAAAGAGTTTGAACATGACAACTGCACATCTCCAGACAGATCTGCAGTACATCTAACTTTGACTTTTATCCTTCTGCTGGATGTCATTCAATCACTTCCTCTCCAAGGGGAAACACGCAGCTACAGGATAGATGCATACAATGTGGCTGGCAGTAAACTACATCATGGGACAGAAAACATGACACAGAAGTGAACTTTTGGCTCAATTAAATCCCAATTAGCTCAGTCAGCAGAGAGAATTTAGACAAACATGCAGAGGTGTGATACCTTCCATTCAATAGAGACTTACAAATGCAAGCACAAGTCAAAACATTGCAATAACATGGTTGCCTTGGCGCAACAGTGAATTCCAAATATTTCTGCATCGCCTCAGGATACAGCTTCACTAACAGTCTGTCACTATCCTTCTGGGTTTTGGCAACTGATCTTATTAATGCTTCATGCCTATAACTCGTGTTCTTAAAGCTACAATGAGTCCCAGTGCATATACTCTAAAAACAGCAGATGAAATCACAGAGGTTGAAATACATCTTTCATACCAGAAAATATATTTGGATTACACTTTAACCCAAGATCACTGGACTAAACAATACTCTTTACATATGTTAGTCAGCATGAGCAAAAGACAAAAGAAATAAAAAACCCCTTTGGTCAAAGAGTAAATCATGCAGGATTCTAGATTTGGTCTGACCTTTGGTTTTGTGTCTTTGTTTTCATCTCTCTTCCCAGTACCACTCCCACTGGAATCAGTGTCAAATATAGTAGAAGAGCTCTCAAGATGCCAATGGGATTTTCATTATCTGAAATCTCTGTCACTTTTTCAATGCAAAGACAGAATGTCTGAGCTTAGCATGCAAAAATATTATTCAGATACCTGTTCTAAAGAGAACCACCAGCATAAGCTATACTGTTTTCTTTCCTGGCACAGTCACTGCCCTCCAGTACAATACAGGACACCAAACCCTAAACTCAGGATGGTGCTTGTTCAGAATTCTCTTCTTGTTGTTATCTCCTTGCTCTATGCAAGCCTGAGAAACTTCTGTAACAGCAGTTCCCAAGTTGTGGTCTACAGGGAGCTGCCTTGCTCTCCTCATTTCCACTGAAGCCCTTGGAAAGAAAGAATATGCACCAGCTTAGCTCTTGCAACATAATAAAATGAGGAGATCAGCCAGCTGGAAGCCTCCCCTAGAGATTAAGCAAGAAACGAAAGTAAATCCAATAACACCAACTTGAGGCCTGAAGCTGCCAGCCATAAATAAGAAGTAACAGCCTTCAAGTGGAGAAAGAAACAAGACAGCCAACTGGCCGATCATCAGGGCAAGGAACAGAGAATGAAGTGAAATAAATGGAGGACAAAGAAACTCACACAATTTATTTTCTCACTTCAAAGGTCCAACTATACAGAAACAAAACTATCACCCACCACAATTACTGCAGGCATGTTCACAATGAAAAAGAAGGTGGTGTCCACATGGCATTTAGGAATGACTCCCCTGAAAAATCACTGAACTGAGCTTTAGAACAAAGGTTGAAGAAAAGAGGTAAATAAAGATACAGGGATTATGGGAATGAGATAAAATACAACATGGATTTAGCAACAGTAGATCAGTATCTTTTTCCTAAAGTAACTGATGGTCTAAGGAACTACAGCAGAAAAATACAGCAGACTTAATATAGCAAAACTTTAAGCAATCATTTGATAAAATGTCGTATCAGAAATAACTTATTATTAAAGATAGCAAAGATGGAGATTAGTTAGACTTGTGAGGAGCTGCCTAGAAACTTGATTTATGTTCACCAAAGCTCCAGTTTTGGACTGGCCATTTCATATTTTCATTAACATTCACAACAGAAGAGTGAAACATGAAACAAGAGAACCTGTTGATGACAAAATATTGGAAGGTCTCGTTAATAAGAAGACTGGGTTATCATACAGGAAGAAGTTGGTAACTTGTGACTGGAATGACAAAACTAGAATGTAATGTATCTTGAATCTGTTATTTATTACATTGTTTTCATACAAACAACTTTCAAGTGGTAGATCCAAAAGAATGAAAAACTATTAGGACAGATTTTCTTTTTCAGCTTCCCCGGCAGCTTAGTGCAGACCCCATGAACAAAAAACATCCCAAGCTTTAGTTTAAGTCTTGTGATGGAAAAAACAAAATGTTTGCAGAAATGCAAGTTATGTGATAGCACAAAAGCACAAACTTGATTTTACAGCACAGAGTATATAGAACAAGGTTTTGTATTTTCTTCTGCACTAGACATAGATGTAGCCATCCTGAAGCTCTATACTGCAGAACAAAGTTCCAGTAGGTATGTATGTGTTGCCCCCATACGTGCTAGTCTTGTGTTCAGTTACCCCTGAAGTATGGAGAACTGCCTTGAAAATTAAGCTAGCATGAGTTGAAATCAGCTTGTGAAACACCTAAGTTTAGGCAACAGATCCAACAAGGCTTCAGCCCTTGAGGTACAACTGTAAAATCCAAAATGCCAGGAAGTTATCTTGCAGTAGCATGAGAAGACTTTTGGGGGAGGATGGGGGAGAAGAGAGCTGACAGTGAATGCAGAGAGATAAGTCTAAGCATTGTAGGTACTGAAGCCATGTTAAGTCTTATTTTCTTTTAGATGTTTCTTTGAGTTTCACCTTTTTCATGTCTGTGGAGACATCACAGAAATTGGCAGAAGAAATCATACCACCCACACAGAATTTCCATTTTTCACAGGGACAGAAATGCCAAGATATCTTTCATGATTTTAATATCAGCTTCAGTAAGATTTTCTTCAGTCTAGCAACAAGATTAAAAATAACTGTTCCACTATTAAACTTCAGTTTAATTTTCAACATAAAAAGTCTACCATTTTAAATCCAAAATATTGTGGTATAAAACTGATAAACAATGATTTCCCATCACCAACAAAAAGGTAAAGATGAAAAAATGTTCTACAAAACAATCTTCAAAACACTGTACTTGAAGAAGAAAAAAAGAAAAACAATCTCCATATGGCCTCATTCTCCTCTGTGGATCTGAGTTTAGATCAGACTGTTTACTACATTGCATCTGTCATCCCTCTGCCTGAGTTTCCATATGCATCACAGGAAGCCCAGGAAATCAAATACCATAGAAAACTAAGTCAAATTACAGTTCATGGGTTTACAGAGATGACTGGAATGTGTAACACTTAAATTAAAATTTGTGGGAGAAACCACAGTGAAAATGCCAACCTAAACTTAGGGGAATATCTGGTGATCTTTGACAAAACAGCCAAGAGTGTACATAGAAGGTGGGTCCTCTGATCAGTCAGAAAGACAATTTCCTGGCTGTTGACGGCAAATTTTTTGAGGAAGAAGCCTTGTTAATTCTGGTTTTAGACACCTTTTATGAATATTTTTTCTGCTGAGTTTTCCTCAAAGAGAAGACAACATATAAGGTGTTTAAGGCCTTGATTCTGTAAATAGTTATGCACAAGAACAATTTTATGTATACAAATGGCAGCCTCTCATTAAATGAGGTGTTCACTTGCATGAGGTTACTCATTCAGCTCTTTAATATCATAATGAAAGCTAAACTAAAACTACTATGAGACCTGGAGGAATTACGTTCATTTAACAACTTGAGCATGCTATCTTTTTTTTCTTCAGAAAATTATTCATTCACATCATGTTCTGTGAAGAATTCTTTGAAATACATGTTTTCTTGAACTCACACCTGCTTCTGGATTCTTGCCCTACTATCTGCTCTATTTTCTCATATTCACTTTCACAATGGGATTGGTCATCCAAGTCGCTGTTATTTTTGCTGCTTAGTAGAATGATTAGGCTTTTAAAACAAGAAAAAATAGCTATTTCAAGATGGCTGTGTGCTGCTTCTGAATGGCATGCATTGACATGCATGTTTGGAAGGCACACTGAAACTAAAAACTGAGAATAAAAATTTTATTAAATTAATTTTTTTTCAGGAAATTAATTTGAAGACATCACAGCGTTGTTTCTTTCTTTAGAGTTCAATTTTAATTTGTTTTTTAAATGTCATTCCCCAAAATACTAACAAAAGAAAACTCTGTCCATTGGATGAATGTTTTTGAAACTAGCTCTAGTTTAGGGAATATTTTCCTAAATAACAGCTTGAATGCATATATATGAACGGAAAAAACTTATTTGGCTTAGCATGAGTATCTGTACATGCTTACACTGTGCTCTTTTTTTTCACATTATTTGTTTTAAAAACTGCATTACTTTATAAGGATACATTCAGCTCTGTATCACTTGTAAACAAATCATGGTCTCCAGAGAAAGAGCAGAAAAGGGAAGGGGCTTCTCCCTTTCCCAGTCACTGAGCCCCAAAACATTCATACTGAACTCTGTCACGTGCGCCGTAAGGCCAAACTGCAGTTGCTGTGAGAAACACAGTGGTGGATTGTAAAGATTCATGAAAACAGACAATTGCAAAAGGATAAAGATATGATAAAAAAATATTTTCAAATTAATGTCTATGAAACCTAGTCAGTGGTCCTCCAAACAAGGAACAGACAGAATGTCATACGGTTCCATTGCATCTCCTGAATGTTCCCAGCAAATGACACGGGCTCACTGAATAAATTGAAATGACTGGTATGTTTGAGACAATGAATGAAGTCGTTGTAGTGAATTACCTGTTTATCATTACTTAAAATGTTAATACAAATTAGAATATTTTAAACTCTTACCTAGTTCCTAGTGGAACTACAAACATCCATCACGGCATTCAGGAATCTTTGCTGAAGGATCACACAAAGAATCCTTTGCTGAAAAGACAAGGGGGAAAAACAGTCTCTAGAGATTTCTGTCTGATTTGCTTCAACTATTCTCCCTGCAGTTCCCCATCTCTGGAAGACAAAAGAGAGGGGATCTTCTCCCTGATGCAAGGGCGAATTCAGCTTGTGTCTTTGCGTCTCCATGGAGACAATGTAAACACATCTGTTTTCTTTTTGCACTTGCGATGGAAGCATTCCACCCAGAATCCATCGTTGTGGGGAATGAAAACATTATCTCAGGGCAGAAACAGGGAGAATTCTTTACCACAGTGACCAAAGCAGACCTGGTTTAGTTTATTTCCATCAATGACCAGTGTCCCCAGAAGAAAAGACCAGTGAGTGTAAAGTCATAGCTTAAAGCTCAGGGCTTGTGTCTCTTGATACTTGAATTTAATGTTTAGTAAGATAATAGATATTAAGCTCATCTTGCAAGGGGAGAAAAAGAAACATAAATGCAGGATATTCAAGGCCATCAGGTGAAATGCAACATTCTAGAATTCTGAAATGTCAGTATCACATTATAATGTTGCCCTGTTACACATCGTTGCCCCTTTGTGTAGCTATGACAAATGAGTAATTCCCAAGACCTGATAACAAAGCTTCATTGTAGAAACTATTTCATACATACATGATTTGTAACTTTATTTTACATTTTCCCCAACATTTATTCATTGCCAGTTAATGAGAGAGGAAAACACATTGCACTGCAACTGTGTCAAAGTTATTTGTTCATCTTGTTAAACAAATTTCAACTCCAGAACCGGCAAAGGGAAGCAAAAGTTTAAACCAGCATTCATTGTTTCAATAGCTGCATGTTCATTCAGCACCTGAAGCATGTTAAGCTAGCTTTTACCAGTCATAAGAATGGCCCATGTTCGTTTTTAATACATGAATATAACAGAGTATATCATTCTCAAATGCCACTGTCCACAAAAGGAGGAAATATGAAATCAAGATATACTACCAGAATTTTAGTGTTTTTAACAAAATCAAACCATTGGTTGTAGAAAATACACCACTTTACCACAACCACACAACCTTCAATATGCATTCCTAATATTCCAGCATTTTATTAATCATTTCTGCTTGTGAAATCTTTAGCCTTCAATATGAAATAGTCCCATGATGCACTAACCAGTTTTTGCCTGTGACTACAAGCCTAGAAATAATAATTTCTTTCTGTAAAGTACCTTCTCTTAAATAAAAGTCATTACTCTTTGCCATACAAAGTCCTCACAATATTAAAGAAACAGAAATATTTTTTAAAGATATATTGGAAATTGCAACTACTAAACCTTTTTGTTATGGACTAGTGAAGTATTAGTAGTTTGCTTTAAAAAAAAAGGTTAATGCATATGCTTTAGCTTTATAGGGGGCAAGTATTAAGAATATGGAAAGCAACTTATTTGCATATTTAATAGCTTAGCATTTTAAAGGCCCTTGACAGGTCTACACAATAAGCAATATAAGGTTATCCTTCTAACACTCATGATATGGTATTCAGAGCTTCAGATTCTGGTAACTACTGTCTAACTTGGGCTTTTCCACAACACTAACTGAAGATGGGATTTTTCATATCTGTGCTTTGTGCTACTAAATAACTACCATTTCCCAGACCTTTGGGATTGAAAGAAATGTGTATGTGCAGCCCCTGTGTATAACAGTATATTCATTCATATATGAAAGCTTTGGGCCCTTTCATTAAAAACATGATTATATTTAAATAAATCATATTCATTTGTCTTTAACTGAATACATGCTTCTCAGATAAGCACCAAAAAACAGAGCAGCCTCTAAATGAATTCTGTGCAAGCCTCTAAATGAATGACACTACCTAATAGTGGTTTGCAACGTTTAACATTTTGGTTGTTATTTTCTTCCCTACTAAAGAAAGCAATAAAATTATGAAGATAAAATTATGCAGAATTACTTTTGCAGCAGTGAAATGACAAATAATTCCCTTATGATGGAAGACTCTTGCTTTGCAAGACAAGTGGCAGAGTTAGACACGCAAAAGGGAATATATCTTTCGAACCCTTGGAGCCCTTCCCCCTACATTTCTCAACCCCGAGCTTCTGTCTGTTCATATCATATCACCAAGAAAATAAAACACGGTATATGACAGAGTAGAGAGGATGATGACAATGAAGGAGTGACAAATTTAGAAAACAGTACTAGGTAGCTACTTTAGGTTAGTTATCTACAGTACAAAAGGCACTTCCCTAGAGAGCTTCCACCTGCAGTTTTTTAAATTCTTGCTGTTCTCAAGGTATATGTATTTGTGTATTCACACTAGTCCGAACGAAGGTGTTCCATATCACAATTCATCAAGGAAAGTAAATACAAAGAACCTGAATGTAGAGAAGTATACTTGAACAACACTCTCTAGTTGAACAGGACAACAGGCTGTAAACCTATTCTGCTCCTAAGTGAAACAGACTGACAACATCTCTATTGACTTCAGTAGAACAATACACTTTGCATGTGCAAAAGGACTGATTCTTGGAATTTAATTTATTTTATTAGTATCCTCCTTTGAAAAACCCTGTAGGTATGTAAAATCTATTTCCAAAATCTAATAAAAATCTGATTAAAATGAAATAAAGTCTTCCATTAACAGTGATGGATACTAAATCACACTCTGGACCATTAGCACAAACACATTCAAACCCAATTATTAGATATTGTTCTGCATTTTGATTTTTGAACAATGATAATCTGCTACACATGGATTACTACAATTCTTCTTTCTTCAGAATTCTGTTTTACTGTGCTCATTTCATAACGTTTGTTCTCCCCTTAGTGAGAGCGTTTATTAAAGGATGTATTCTGATTTATATCTAGCACCATTTTCTACTAAGCTTGTTACATGCTTCATTCAATAAGCTGTATAGCCAGCTCCCTAAAAATAAACATATGTTTACTTCTGATATGTCACCTTAAAGGATTTATATTCATCTGACAGAGAAGAAAAGAGGTAATCACAGATAAAAGCCCAAACATAGGTTTTGTCCGTTTCAATCTCAAGACTTCAAATTGTCCAGAAACTCACATGAGATTGGTGTCTGGGCACAACAGACCTTTATGCATAACTAATATTGAACAGATATGCATTCTTGGGAAGGATTATGCCTTCCTGGCAAAATAACTACCGACATCACGAGGAAGAGTTAAAGAAAAGAACAAAAGAAAAGAAATTCCAGCATAAACTTTATTTAAGATAATAAAAATAGTGATATTTATAGCTGCCTGCAAAACACCAAATAAGTTTAAAACACATGGCTTGGAATCATTTTGGTGACAGGAACAAATGAAGAGAAGGCATGAAGTAGTAATATGAAGTGCAGCGCCCTTACATTCACAAAGAAACATCTTTTTATATCTTTTTGGTTCTAGCATAAATACCTCTCTACCTCTGCCCTACCCATAAACCAGACTCACCTAAGTCTTATTTTCTTTCACAAGCCACAGATAGCACACACACACACACACACACACACCCAGCCGGCTTCCTACTCTGAAGGTAAAACTATTCGTATCACGCCAACTGAAGTTTCTAATGAACAGCACCTTACATTGGAGTTGAATGCAAAGCCTACTGCAATTAACACGAAAAGGTCTTTGACATCAGTGGACTTTGAATCAGTCTTCAAACTCTAAGCCCAGTGTGTAAGTGATGTGGGAGCAGAATAAATACCTTACACCCAGGAGCAGGACACAAGAAAATCAAACGTCTAGAATTAGACAGCACTGAGGCTAATGAGGAGAACCCCTTCTGTTCAGGTGAGAAAGAAGTATCAGGTTCGTTGTTTGTTAGTTTTCTGATATGCAGGCAAGTTTCTAAAAATAAGCTGTTGCTTCAATTTGCTTTCAATTTCCTTAAGAGAAGAGTTTTAAAACATATTACAAAGGTTTGGAAATGAGCTTCTGTGAGCAGCAAAAGCCTGAACAGCATTCAGCTTCTATCTAATTAGCTCAGGGAAAAACTGGAAGGTGAGATTTTGTGAGTCCAACCTTAACATCTAAAAGACTCTGCCTTTCTAGGACAATAAAAGACACTTTGTGAAGAATTCATAGTTTCGTTTCAGTGTGAGTTTATCCATTTAAACGTTTCCCATTTATTAGCTTTGCAGCTGCCGTTTTTATGCTAAACATCTCAACTTTCAATATTCATTTTAGAAAGGTATCAGCTACCTCACAATAGGAACCCCCCAGGCAGTAAGAGATGTTAGCATTCATGTTACAATTTAAACTGTTTAATTGCTAACTTGATATGCATGAAGTCCCATAAACTTCCCGAGATGTGTCACAGAAAAGATGCCCACCAAGTCATGTTCTCTCAAAAGACAGGTCAGATGATTAAAGCTGAAGCCATTAGGCATTTCACAGCTTGTTTGGGTTGGCTGTGATTTTTTATGCCTTTCAGAATACTTAGCTAAGGAATTTCATGACATGGTAATACTTAAAGTGAAAAGGGCACAGTAATTAGTTCAAAGTATGAAAGGAATTTGATTTTATAATGTCAACTTTTTGACTGTATAATGCATAATAAAATGAGCTTGTAAGTTTTTGTTTGTCAAAACCACAAAATTATCTTTGGAGATGATGTGAAAACTTTCCCATAAGTTTTTGCAAAGTAAGATAGAAGCCAAAATGCCTGAGCTACTTTTCAATAAAACAAACATTTCTTACTGTCAAATATAAGGCCTTGGATTGTCATCCCGGGGTAGAAGTCATATTCTTCTTCAGCTATGGCTGACCAGCCTGGGTCTGACAGAGCCCAGCTCTGGGCACACACCCAGCTGGCACGCTCAGATCACAGTAGCTCTTGTCCCTTTTTCAACTTTGATGGCAAGGCATCAGCACAGATCCCAGGGATGAATTAATCTACTGTACAAATATATACCATGGGATCTTCCCTTGGGAAAAAAGTCCAAGTTCACAGAGAACTGCCATTCTAATTGCAAGTTTCATTGACACACAAAGTGGTATTTAGTTACAATTAAAGACGTTGATCTGAATTTATTCCACAGCTTTTCCAGAAGGATGTTTGCTAGAAATGGCTTCCAAATATCAATAAGGAAGAACACAGAATGGATATTTTCTTGATATATTTAAAACTTTTCAACTTTTCAATGTTTTTTTATTTTTTCTTTCAAAAGTTCAAAATAATATTAATTTGGAGGAAATTCTAGAATTAGGAAAGAGGTAAAAGGACAAAGAAAATTTGGGGGCAGTGTGGTTTCTTCCTTTTTCTCTCCTCATTCCCCAGTTTTCAAATGGAAACAACTAATGTATTCACTATTTACAGATTTTTAAAACAACAAACAAGTATACCAAAACACAAAAATACTTTAGTCTCCTTCTTTCTACCCAGCCAAAGTATGAATATCTTTACATTTATAAATAGGAAAATTTACATAGACAGTGGAAAGAATAGAGTAGGTCTAGGAAAACAACTCAGAATTCTTAACCATTCTAGCTCAAATCCATTAGACCAAGTGACACTGCTACTCATTGATTTCAGACACACAGAATGGAAAATTCAGGCATCTTGTTTACTAGAGGATTGCTTTTGCTGGGCAACACTATGCAATTAGGTATGACATTGGTAATAATGCAAAGAGCCTGCCTGTGTTAAGAATGACTGGTATTATGAATTACTTTTCTAATCACAGTGAAAAATGATGAAACACATTATGTGAAGTGTGAAATCCATGATTTCCTAACAGACATTTGTCACAACAGCTATTCTCCCATACCGAAATACAAAATATCCACACATTTTTCATCACCATCCTTCAAATATGAGCCCTTTAAAACAACGGGATGAGAACATATTTGGGAAGCTGGTTTTCTCTTAGCTCACCACAGAAGACAGGCAGCAGAACACAAGAAAACATTTAGACAGAGATAAAATTAACCAAGTATTAATACTGGGTGTCCAAAGGCACGGAACAAAAGAAAGAGTGCTCTGAAACGCAATCAGGGAAAAGAACCTCAATGTCAGGGCCCTGAGCGCATCCTCCCCGCTCCTGGAGGTCTGGCTGCCTGGGCTGAGGGCCAACAGAGACAGCGCAGCTGAGGGCTGCCTGTGTCTCTGAAGGTGTAAGCCATAAAGTCCATTCTCAGAGCTGGAATTTATGTTGAACTCAGAGAGTTCAACAGTACATAGGAATTTTCAACCTATGAATCCTGTTTCCGTGAAGCAGGATCAGATGTTCTTGACTGAAGAGCTATGCCAGACAGTGTAGAACAAAAGTAATTTATTGGACGGCACTGAGATGCAAGTGTGAAAAAGCAGTAAGTTTTAGACACTGCAACTGGTGGTGTCCCACCACAGATGACTTCTATTAGATCCATGCCAAAGCATTTCCACCTATTTCAAAATATCTTGTCATTGCAATGAAGGGTGTGTACCAAATCCTAAGGACATTAACGTTAACTGATAAGTCTTTCAAAATGTTACCTGTACAATAAGTGGATATGTACTATGGATTTTCATAAAACAAATAGCCACCTTATTTAAGATGATTCCTGTCATCTTATAATGTTGATAGAAATACATCATGACTTCTGTTATTTACGGTGATACTTAAAATGCCCCATCATCTCTTCAAAGAAGGCTAGCCTCTGCGCAAAAAAAGCACATGCTATAATTAAACAACATACAAGAATCTCTTGCTGAGCAGGAATATTGTGTTCTAAAAGCAAGTCTTTCCTTTTCTTCCAAATAGGTCCTGCACAAAATCAGCATCCAGTTAATAAAATGTGGTAAATATTTCTGATCCGTGTGGAATAGAAGTTAGTTTTGCACTGAGAGCGCTGAACACTGTGTGTACTCTTCTGCAGAACTGATTGCACAGCTGCATCTCACCAGCTGCTGTCTGTATGAAACCTTCCCAATGTGACTTTCTAGCAAACACTTTGCTATTTGGTATCCATCTGGCAGTCAGAACTATATTGTCGTCAACTCCTTCTCTGAGACAGTTTCCTCTTTGAATTCAAAGCCATCACTGTAGTATCAGTAATTTTAAAAACATGGATCTCCAAACCTCTGGAGAAAAGGTTCAAGTAATTTTTTTTCTATAACAGGCCTCTGCTGTTCTTCACTCACAAAACAATTGAGTACAGCTTCACTGCTTGGAACAGAAGCCAGGGCAATGAAACCGTATGCTCCATTAATGTAAATCAGCACAGTGATTTAGATTACTGTGGATCCAGCCAGTAGAGTTCTAGTTCATGCTAAATCTAAGTTTTGATGATGAACATTACCCAGATTCTAAGGAATCAAATGCGACGTACAATTACTATGAACAAATAACCAATTTTGGCCTTTGTGTGCATAACTAATTCAGCTATTTAGTTGCCTACATAAATATGTTTTACATCCATCTATCTTATTGTGTAATAAAACCCCATCCATCAAATAATTAACTAATCACTTCAGAAATATGGAAATGATGCATAGCTCTTATACAGCAGTTACCTGAACCTCAGGCTTTCAGAAATCATGAGCTAATGCCTTTTAGGGAAAAAAGCACAAGAGAGCTCTAGAATGGCATTTTAGAATTGTTAATCAATTTTAGATTCTTTACTCCTGGAGTTCAGAGCTTTTTTAAACCCCACCCAACAGTCCTAATATCTAAAACATTTTTTAGGGAGGCTCAAAATTCTGTGTATGTAGCCGTTTCCAACAGCTAAGATTGCAAGTAAAATTCCGTGTGTACCAAGGGCAAGCCAGGAAGGAGATAGGTAATCACATAAAAAGGGGAGCTTACCACTAGGAAGTGTGAGTTAGAGTAAGCAACAGGGATATCAATATGTAGTTGCTGTTACCAACTCTGCAAGTCATCATTTATTCCTTACATCATTCACATATAAAACAAGTAAAATAATAGTAACACCTCTGGTTCCTCGCAGAAGAATTTAATGGAACTAATCGTTGCTGTAAAGCCCTGTAGAATTTATTTCTGAAAGGAACTTTATAAAAAGCAGGATATCATTACTCATGTGACAGTACACACATAAAAGCAATTACTGCTGCATCTTTTTTAGGTCATTTTGTTGGTCATGAATTCTCATCGTAATATTTAGTGTTCTGCATATTCTCTAAGGAGCCCTACCGCCTCAATATGCGTCAAGACATGATGTAAATTTTTAGGCAAGCTACTTCTTCAGATTCTCACAAACCATAGTTTGTTTTGGGGTGGTTTATTTTTTTTTAGAGGGGGAGGGAAGGGAAGGGAAGG
>VZTL01050108.1:0-14772 GCA_013400535.1 Scopus umbretta | reverse complement strand
CAGAAATAAATTCATTCACCTGAAGAAATTCATTGTGAAAAACAGCGTAACACTTAGGAATGACAGAGAGAAAAAAATTGTGCATCACCTCATTAAAAGCAATATAGCTTATTTAGCTCAAATTTTGATTGCATTACAAGAAATTCTGTTGCCAGAAAGCTGCTTAAAAATATGGTAAGATGAAATTAATTGGCAGGTGTGAATCAGTTGATCTTTTACATATACTGACATTTCACAACAGACTTAACACAGAGGTATTTCACAGCAGTTCAAATATGAACAAAAGGCTATGCAGAGGAAGGATGACCTTTTTATCTTTGTAGTCGTAAAGCTCATAGATGTATTTTTAGACATGATGCATATGGTAAAATGGCCTAAAATTTTCCCCAAGTGCCAGGTTGTGAGTGGTTCTGAGGCAGCAGGGAGAATTTTGTTAAAGGAAATATTGTGGTGAATGCACGAAACACTTTACTATAATAAAGATGAGGGGGAGAGTGAAGGGAAGAGAGACAGAAATGTACAACTAAATGTCTCTGTCTCCTAAACATTCACAGAAGTGCTGTTTGAAATTGAGCAGAAATGGGCAAGCCCCACATTCCTCCTGTGGTCATAGGGCTTCCCACTCTTCTAATGCACTCCAGTAGACTTGCAGAGTTCAGCTGCAACTGCAGAGCTCACATCTGGTATGGAGAGCATGCTTTAATAATCCTAGAAATACTTTAGAAATACCTACTCGTCTTGGAAGCAGTTCTCCTTTGAGACAGGGGGCCATAGTGCTCTGCAGTGAGGCCCTGCAGTCCTCCACGATCCATTTGCAGTGCACAAGTGCTATGCCAGACATCTTGCAGCTACTGTGCATCCCCTGTGCACTCGTGGGGGAGTTCTGAATTCCAGATCTTAAACCTGCCGGTTTCCAAGCAGGATTGTCTCCAGAGTCCTGGAGGCGCTGGGCCCTGCATTTGTACAGAAAGCTGATTTGCAATAAACCCAGTCTCCACCTACTGTGCTCAGCGATTTGTGTGCCTGTGTGTTTGTATGCTAATTTGGGGTGTACGTGCAGTAGGTCTAATTTATGCTTGCCTGTTGGGGTCCATAAGATTCTTTTGGCTCTTTCTAATCTCTCACTGAAGTCAATGAGGTTCTGATTCTGCCCATTTGCCATGCTGAACAAACACTTTAGATTAGCTCAAAACCATGTTGGGACGTGTCATTTCCAGGAGGGGAAGCACATGCTGTTTAAGTGCTCCCGAGTTCCTCTGTCACCAACTGGGGCCTGGAGGTCTGTAAATCAAAATGGTATGATTATTAGCATTTTTGTGTTTGTTTTTCTGGTTTATATATTTAAGCTGAAGCTGAAATGGTGAATAAAAATATTCATCCCATGCATAGCTGAGAACCAATTACTTATTGCATCTGTTTTCTTCTTTTATTAATCCCTGCTCAAGTCACAAAATATCTGATCCAGAGCTAGATTCAGGTTTTGCTGGCCTCAAATCCGGAGAATTTTTGAGGTATAGGTTTTGTATCAGTTTATTCTTGCCTATAATAAAAACGCAGATTATGGTAGGCATCCAAAGTCAAGGAATAATCAAGATTTTTAGCAGAAGAATAGTGTATTGTGAAAGCTAAAATTACTGTCCCATGTTCTTCCACAGATCTTTAATGAAATCAGTGGAACTTAAGTACAACTGAAGAAGAAAGAACTGATTCTTAACTTACAAAGTCAGAAATCTTAATATAATGTCAGATTTCAGGACTGTCCTTTTAAGATGTGATCAATTATTTCTGGTTACTCAGCAAGCCCAATTTTTCAAAAAGCTGCTGACAAGCTTATGGTGCTTATGATGAAAATAAATAAAAAAAGTCTTGCAAGGCCTAGAAGGCAGGGTGGCAATCTTTTACAGGATTATGTCCTAATTTAGAATGATCCTACATTGAAGAAAGAGTACATCTGTTAGGCAGAAACAAAACCCGCATGTGTATTTACCCAGGAGGACATGAACTGAGCTCAAGATGTTGGTAGGCCCGTGATGAAGTAGAGAGGTTGGGGGTATGAAGGTTTGACTGTTCTTTATACTTAGAATAAGACAGTTCAGAATGGACTGCCGAATCAAGCTAATGAAAAGTATGCATTCAAACCTCCCGTGTGCCAAGAGGAGCACAAGATCCTTGCGCTGGGGGAGGAAGGAATTTGGTTGGACGACTTGCTAAGCAACAGGGCCATAGCTGCACCTGTGGGACGCTTTGACTGGGGGTGGGGGAATGGCTGTGGTATGTACATCACAGCTCAGGGCACATGGAAACAGCACTCTGAAAGGATGGCTTGCACTTGTTTAGTGAAATTAGACCTGTCTCAAGCTGTCTGAGGGTAATTTAGAAGAAATGCTGATCCTTCAGAACCTGCGGATTTGGATTTCCACTGGAATCTTGTCTGGTAAAGATTTAAACTTGATAAGGAGCCAGAGCACAATCCTTAAACTTTCCTCTTTCTCCAAATCAGTGTGGAGACTTGGATTTGTTACATACCAAGGTCATTTTTCTACCAGTAATGTGCAGTGATGTAAAAACTGCTAAGACTGATCATTGCCCACTGGATGGCCTTTGCTCAGTGGAATTTTCCTCCAGAATGGTATTACAGAAAAACAGATAATGCCTCTCTAGAAGCTCACTCTGTCTACTATTAATAACAGTCACCTGCAGCTAAGAAACGTGGGTTTGTAGTTGTAAATGGCCTGGAGGGGACTGCTAGAGAAAGTGTTGGACAGGACTGATAAGTTAATGTTACTCATAGGTAATTTTATTGTTATGTATGCTTACAGTTCTTATCACCTCCAAACACATATTAATATTTCATGATACCTTTGAGCTGCTCAATGAAAACATGAACTGTGCTGCATACGAATTTTCCATTAAAGCTTTTGCTTTCCAGTGATTTTGGCAAGACGTTTGCATTCATCTGTTTTTTAAGGGGGCGTCTATGCTTTAGCTGAAAGATAAAAAAATTATCTTTCCAGATCTTAAAAAAACCCCAAAACTAATATGCCTTAGTCTCCTCCAAACTAAACTCAATGAACAGAAAAGTTAATTTCACTGAGCTGAAAAGAGGAAAGGATGTGTTTTTCTTATACCTTTTGTCCCTCAGTACTGATTGAGAAACTATTCCCCTACAATCGCAGCCTTTTCTTTATTTGTTACCATTAAATTTATGACCTATACCTCTAGAAATCCTCTAGAAGATCATGGGGATTGTTTTCTTAATGTATTGCATCAGATCACAATGACCTAAACTCTTAACATGAGTCTCATATGCCCGTGTAACTTCATTAAAAATTGGTTACCGGACAAAACCAAAATTTTTGCTATAAATGGATTTGCAACAGATAACTTCTGCTGAACTCCAGTATCTCTTATCATAGTTTAAAACCGTGTAAAATTTAATAATTTCTTCACATAAATCAGAACAGAAAGTTTCATTATTCAGCCATTCAGCATTAAAAGTTATTATACTTTGTATTTTTTCATACAGAAAGCACATTACAAGATTGTCTCCATTAATTGTGGCAAACAATGCTTGACTTCAGTCATTTGGGGAGAATGGTACCACTTGAAATTAGTCTGGTCTTAAGTACTCTGTATAACAATCCATGTACTTAGAGATGCAATATGCAATTTGAAGAGGAAATTTTTTTATATTTTTGTTCACCCTGAGAGCAAAAAAATCTAGAAGTAAATAAAGACTAAATTGATGTCATGAAATTATGAGAGTAAGCTTAAGTCCGTAAGTAAATATAGACACACCCATGGGTTTTTGTAACTTACATGCTACTGCAGGATACAAAACTATTTAATATCTCTTTGGGGAGAAATCTGCCTATTTTAGTAAAAAGAAGTGGCTTTATCTGTTAGATTCACAGATCTGAAATGTCTCTGTTTATTTTCTGAATTATTAATGTGAGTATATCTAAATTAATCCCACATCCCGGCTCATGTGGAAGAGAAGGTCTCTAAGTGTTATGCTGCTGTGTTTAAATGTCTTCTCTTTAATGAAGCATTATTTTGATTATCTATTTTGTTATACGATTTTTGTTCCTTATTTTTCTGTGCTGCTGTGCTTTCTGCGCTGCTGTTTTGTAGCATTTGCGTATCCTTTTATGACAATTGTCTTTGCAGTCTCCGTTCTGCAGTTACAAAATCCGTCATGAAAGCTAATATACATTTAAAATACAAACATACAATGCTAGATGAAAGGATTGTGAAACAGATAAACAGAGGCAGATGGTGTACATTTAATTAATAAAAAAACACAAACAGGAAAATAAATCTGCTGCAATGATTTAATGCCTAATTTAATTAAGAAAAAAGTGTCTTAGAGTTTAGTTATTGCCAGGAAATTATATACTATGTTGTTTCTGTTTGGAGAGAAATGGTTTGTATAAACTTTACAGCATTTTGTTTTATGAAGACTCTGACACATTCTGATTGAATTCCAATACATTTTGCTCCTTGCAAGGAACAAAATTCAGGAGAAAGCAGGCAATGAGGCTCAGGTAGCTAGGTTAGATGTACAGAGCTGGAGTTTGAGGCTGAGCTCTTGAATACCAAGGGAATGCCTTAGCTGTTATGCCACTGACCATCTAGCTGATGGATCTTAAAGCCCATTTTGATGTTTAGCATCATGCTAAGCAATCCTCCCCACTGAAAATTTTTTTGAAACTACTGCACAAAGATACGGAGCACAGGGTTGTTTTGCCAAATTGACATATTCCTAAAGCGAGGGAGGGAAAAACCTTTTTATTAAAAAAAAATAAAAATCATTACTAACTACTAGTCTAACCAATTTCTTCGATATATTTACAGATTATTAGAACTGGTTAGAAGAGGTTAAAAATAAGAATAGGAAAAGCATCAAGGGGAAAAAAAGGTACCTGTATGAGTTTTTGACTCGTTGCTTTGCATTTTGCTATCTATTGCTGCTTTCTTTTTGCATAAAAATTTGAGGACTGTACATGCAAGAAGCAATGATGTTGTTATCTGGGCTTTGATACAAGTTCGATATTATTTTTCCCAAATGGAATAGTTTGATTTTGAAATGTAAGCAATTCTCTAAGCTGATAAATAAAATCCAATTGTACATGTGGTTTATGCTCTGGAGATAGTGTATTGTTGGCTCTTCTAAGTACAGTGTTGGAATTTGTCCCATGAGATTTTTCTCCATTGCTGCTACATGCATAATGTCATAAGAGACCAATATGGGAACTGAGCTGATTTTTGTTTTGTGGAGTACTTCACTGGCCAGAAAATAAAAATGAGAGAGAGAACCTTGTGAGGTCACACAGGAGATGGGTCTGTGGAATTAAAACCACAATAAATTTGGGTTGCTTTTGTTGGAGAGTTTTGGCCTGTTTGATCTGGGAAAGGCTAGTAAACTGATAAGTGTGTGACTATGCTTCTGGATTTTGGTTTCAGAATTCTATCATTTTTTATGGTGCTTTAGCTTTCTGAAAAAGAGGTTACCACTGACAATCCCAAACAGAAGAAAACAAGGAGAAATAGTTCTGTTGTTATAGTTGAATCAAAGAAATTTTACTGTTTTTTTTCTCAATAAATTAAAATAAAAGTTTTATTTTATGTCAAGCTGAGATTAATTTCCTTTTTATTGCCTTTTTTAGTCAGAGAAGCAAAAAATAATCAGCTGTTGCTAGGCTCTTCAGTGTTTCAGACAGACTGTTGGAGACTGGTAGGAAAGACGTTGGTTTACCTGCAGCTTTCCTATACTAAAATCAGCTACAAGAGCCCCCCTGGACACTCTCAAGGGCCTGGGAGTGACATGGGGACATCAGCCCTGTCTGACCCAGGTCGCAGGCAAGCCCCACGTGCAGGATGCCCTGCAGACAGTGTGGGATCAGAGGGGGCTGGAGGGATGAAGGGGTGGAGAGGCGACGTCTCCAGCCTCCAATCATCCTGCTGCTCATGGTTTTTCAAGCACTGGTTGTGTTGATCGAGAGCAGTCCCACAGTGACAGAATCATTCTTATCAATCTGCTTTCTGCCTCCATTTGCCACACAGAAAGGGCTGTAGCTGCTCTCCTTGAGTTTGCTGATGTCTCGTCACCACTGTCAGCCTATCTTCCTGGCTGAGTGAGGGCAGATTCCTGGCTCTGGGAGCATTTTTAGGAGGGCATCTGTTCCCTGGCACTTCCTCCTTCAACTGTACATCCTCTGTTTGTCTGTGTGTGTGTGAGAAGAGGGTGAGATCTTCTCCCTGGCTTATGTTTAGGTAGACTAAGGTTTTCATAGGTAAATAATTCTGTAAAAATGTCATTAAAAAGTTAAAGAGTCCTCTCATTAATTTCTTTAACTAATTTTATCATTATCAGAATACCATTCTGGTCCAATCTATAACCTTAAGGAAATGAAACCTTTTTTTTGTAACTGCTACTCAGAATTAGTGTTGTAGAATGGGTCTAGTACCTCAAAATATTTCAAATATTACAGGAATTGCTTTCATCCACTAATGATCAATATGGGTTGTCTGTTGCTTTTATATTGCTTTATACTGTTTTATATGTTGGTTGTTAATCTTACTCATCCTGTATAAAAAGAAAAAAATATAAAAATTCTCTTTTTATCTGCTACATTTTAAAAAGTTTGAAGAAAATCCTCTCAGGAGGTTCTCCTGGTTTATATTGGGATCTTAATCCACTATTATAGATAACTGTTTATTATCCAGGTATGGAACAAAATTTAAAGTGAAAGAAGAATTTTTTTTTTCTGCTGAGCTGAAAGAAGTGGCATTAATTTCTTTCAAATAGGACTTATCCTTGTTTACTGAAGCAAAATAAGTTTCAGAAGTGGAACTAAAAATCTAAGTTAGGATGACTTAGAGGGAACTAAACTAGATGCTAAAATTAAGCTGGAGAGATTTTTATTCTTATATTTTCTAATTTTTTGCTGCATTTTAAATGGAATTGTACTTTATCATTGGTAGGTATAGGAGATGAGGAATGCAGTATGGCCATTTGTGCAGATATTTGCAAGAGACAATATACATATTGGAGTGAATCTCACTTGCCACCCTCTACATAAGTAATGTTTATTTAGCAATCTTCATAGCATAAGCCTCTCAAAAGAAGACTGTCGCATTCCTCATCCGTGGCATTCTTAAAAATGTGTCTTGCTGTCAGGCTGTTTTAGATTTTTAATAGGTGCATAAAATCTTACAGACTTGTAAATCTCCTAAAACATTCACATGAATAATGCAGAAGTTAAAATTCACATGGGTGAGAAGGTTCACAGATAAGAGACCATCTACTAAGAAAGCATGTGGTTGCCCTGTGAGTGCAATTGGAGTTGTAAACATTATCTGGTAAAAGTGAGGTTTCCTGGGGCTGCAGTAAGTAAAGCCTGTTACATCTTCTGGTATTAATCATAATAAGTGTTTTATCTTTGGCTGTCATGTTTAGTTTCTGCATGCAATTTACCTCTCAGGCAAGCTGTTCATGGTATCAGCCAAGCTTATCTCTGAACTTATGGTCTTCAAGTACCTAAATGTATTTCCACCAGAGTTCCCACAGTTAATGTGACAAAAGCCAACATAAGTGCTATTTTAAGACCGCACTGCATCCCTTTACAGAAAAATAGTGTTGCTTGTATTCTGATCACTCCTATCAACCAAAGTAAACCTTAACTGCCTTTACTAGTCCTACACTCTACTGTAATTTTATTATGACCTATTTTCAGGTAGACTTTCTATACATACATAATTTATCTTGACTCCAAATGTCCCTCACACGTGTTATCTCCTATCCTTTAAAGTGCCTTTACTGCCACAGGACTTCCACATACAAAGCATGTCATTATCTGTCTGACTCCAAAGGTAGGTTTAGCAAGATGCAAAAGCATGAAGGAAACACATGGTCCCTGTCCTAAAAAGTCTACCAGCAAAACAATCAGGTTGTTTCAGGAGATCCAGCAATAGCTCTCTGGGAGGAAGGCAGGGAAAAAAAAAAAAAAAAAAGGCTTAGACAGTTTTGTGAGTGGCTCTATTTGCACGATGATTCCAACATGATACGGAGAAAGAGGTCAAAGATTAGGCAGCTCTTAATATTCTACTCTGCATGACCCCATCTCACTGCAATACTCTCATGATCTGCTAATAATCCTTTATAATTAAGCTTCCAGCCTAATATTAAAATGTAATCCACATGAACACCAATCACAGCACACAGCAAGGAGTGAAGTGGTTACCACTTTGAGTTGTGCATGGCAAGCACTATGCAGTTTTAATTTAAGATCTTTAAAACATTTGGCCCTTGATGTAAAGACAAATTAAGTTTCACTTCTGATATATGTAAATACAATACAACACATCTAGTTCAGACCTGCTGCTGTGACACTTTGCCTGCACAATGCTTGCCAAAAGAATATGGAAACATTGCTACTGTGAAAATGGAGAGCGCGCTTGATAGCTTCCTTGACATTTACACAGAGCATGAATGCCAAACAGATTTTGTAGCAGCCCATAAAATAAATGGCCCAGGTTCATAGTTGGTAAACGTTGAATTTGGCCTTGTGGATTGGGTTTTATATGCAAACTATACGTGTGTGTCATAGTAATCACCGCTGCAGGAGAGTGAACTGTTTTCTCCTTGTGCTGGTATAACTCTAAGAACTCAGCTGAAGTTAGAGTGTTACAGCAAATGTGAAATGTTTTACTCTGTTTCTAGCTATTCCATTTGCATTTGTTTTTACAGATTCTCTCTGTGGATTCTTAAACGCTTTCAAATGAGTTGTCGCTAGTGTGACCGGGCTATTCTGCATACTGAAATAGATTGTTCCCTTTCCTCCTCTTTTTCCCTTGCATAAAACTACTCATCAGAAATCTCCCTATAAAAATACTTGTATTCTGAACAATTTACCTTTTGGTCTCAAAAATGCAAAAAATTAACAGTCCAATATACTAACCAGTGTAAAGGAAACAACTTCCCCCCCACCACCACCCCAGAATTGAGGTAAGTATTTGACAGTGCCAATGCCTTTAGACCAAAAGATTCCTAAGCTAACTATTCCCATGAGATTGCAGAATGAAAAATAGAAACTGAACTGCAGCAGTAAGCACCTAGAAGAGTTTAAGGGAGTGCAGTGGGAATATTAGTTCTTAGTAATCTTTTTATTGTCTTTTTTCAGATAGAAAAGGGCAGTTTTAGCTTTTATGAGTTAAGCTACTGTAAGCCTTTTGTGAACCATGGAACATACAGTTTTTCCATTTGAATAAAACAGAAAAAGACTGCAGCTTAAGCTGCTGGTAGTATTTCTCATTTCTTTAATGAAGCTTTGCAAACCAGCTAAGAATGTTTTCCACTGATGGCGTATAGTGGAATTCTAAACATCTAATTAGTGCCTAGAGAGCTGACTAACTAGGAACTGCCAGTAATATTAATATCTCATATATATTGCTTTAATTAGCCAAATCCATAGGTCAACATTAACACCGATTTTCCAGTCCTGGAAAACTTCATTGCAGAATTTGACACTTGGGTTCATACAGCTGCCAAGCCACCTCCGTGAATGGCCAGGGCAAACTGAGGCAAGAGGGTGAAGGGCATGAGAATGGATATTGCTTTGAGCAGAAAGATGGGTTGCCAAACATTGTCCACGTGTCATTGTAGAGTGGAATTGCTTTCCAATTTTGGAAGGAACAAGTTGTGACAAGAGAAGCTTTATGTCATCAGTGATGAGATTACCAGAAAGGATGCAAAGAACGTTTCAGAATAGAAAGACACAACAGAGAGCTCTTGCAGCAGCTATTGTGGCTGGGTTTACTGCTTTAAAGCCAATGTTACTTTTCTCATACTCTGGTCTCCTTTGACTCCCAGAGCAGCTTACAGAAATTATGACAATCATTACTGTCTTTTGGCACTATCTTTTTTTTTTTTTTTTTTTTTTTTTTTCCCTTTTTTTTTTTTTTTTTTTTTTTTTTTTTTTAAGGTTTATTATCTTCTTCACAAGAAAAAGAGTAAAAGAGCCCATGGAAGGAGAGAGCAAGCAGACAAAAGAAAGAACATACACTTAATTCCTTAGGCATGTTACTGTCTTGAAGGTCACATTAAGATTTAACTTTGTTTCCTGCTCCTTCCTTCATTGTAAAATCTAGATAAAACTGGAGGAAATAGCAGGAAACAAAGTTAAGCCCATGTTTTCATGAGGGGACTTGAACTAAGCATGGGACGTAGCCTGGCCATGATTTTTCAGGGCACTGCATGATGATAGCATGGTAGATAAACTGTTCATCATTTACGAGTAAAATTACACTAAAGTTTTTCCGTGTTTTAAACATTTGTGCTATATTTGCAAAGCAATACAATAAAATATATGTGGTATATTTCAATACCAGGAAAATATTTGTTATTGGTTTGTAAGTAATTAGAATTAAATTGCTTGAAAAATGTGAAGAGGCATATTTCCAAGAACATGTATAGATCTGTGATATAATTTCATAGTAGCATAATAAAACAAAAATAAATGGGTTTGGGTATACATAAAATGTCAACTAAAGTATTAATCTAATTTAAATGAGTCCTTATTTGCTTAGCAAGTGCCAATTCTGTGGTTCTCATGATGTATCACTTGACATAGTTTACTTTCACTGCAGTCAGTGAAAACTTCATCAGGATAAGTTTAAAGACCATGGCTAGTAAAGACCATGGCTAGTATATGCGCTGCAGGAGTTAATAAAAGTACTGATGTTTTCTTAAATTGTGAGTAACCTCTGACTAGGATGCTAACTTGCTCTACATATATTATTTATGTAAATCATGTTAATGGCAAAAGTGCAGCCAAGTATTATTAATTAGATTAGAGAACAAAACAATGAATGCTTGATGCATTAAATTTGTTTACCTGCCATTAAGCCTGATCTTAAAATACGTATAATTATACCTTGTGCCACAATCAAAAAGGAGGAAACAATGAAAACGTTTGTAGTGGAGAAGGCAGGAGGCAGACTTGGGGTGAGTAACAGTACGGTTAGCTATTGGTGGTCTGTAAGATGATTTGGTTTTGAGTAGTTTCTCATATCTTTATGCTCATGTGCTGGATTGCACTGCAGTCTGCCAGAGGGAGCAGGCCCTGCTGATTCTTAAAACCCATGCAGGTATGAAGTAATAAAAGAATAGGGAACAAGGAGAGTGTATCCCTGTCTTTCCCACAGTGACTAGTAAATCTACCTTGGCATAGTAACTGAGAAACCTATCTATTCCTACAGTACCTCTGATGAGACAGAGGTGAAAGCATTGGAAGTTTGCCAGAATAAAGACTGGATTATTAGTATACAGAGACCTAAATATCAGACTTAATTCTGCCAAGCCAAAAAGACCGCTATTGCAGACCTTAATTCTAGAATGTCTTCTAATTATAAGCCAGGATTGTCCCGGCTTTTTATTTAACTGAGGCTGACAGAGCTGCCAGGGGAAAAAAGTCTAAATTTGTGTTATAAAAGCTAGAAGAGGAAATATTTCAGGAAAACCTTGAAAACTGTTGCTTCTTGTATTACCCTAGCAGCTAGTAACAGATGGGAAGGGAGGAGAGCTAGACATAAAACAGATGTGCTCCAAAGACTGTGCGTGAATGGGTGCAGGCAGACCCACGCTCTTCTGCTTCAAGCGGGACCTGAGGCAGCCCTGGTAAGGAGACAATAAGGCTGCATTAGTAGGGGCCTGTGCCTCCACAGGGTTGTTCCAGTAGGGCCGTGTAATATCCAAACCTGGTCAGCACAGAGATTCCCCAGCAAGAGTCAGCATCCATGCTGGACCTCTACTGCATGCAGCGCCTTTGGGAAGCCCTGTTCCTCTTATGTGGAAGCCTCAGGTTATTTTGAGAGCCTGCACCATGAGCATTATTGGCTGATGTAGATGGTCTACTCCACATAAAGAGGATGTAGGGGCATGAGGCAGCTGAGCTATGGCTCTTATGCATCCTGTGACGGCACTGACGGGTAGAAATACTTCAGGCTTCAGATTGAACATTAGAAGAGTCAGATGTGTTAATTTTCCTTTTTATTGAAACTATGACTTTTCTGCAATACTGATTCTCTACACACACAAAAAAAATGTTTAAGAGAAATCACTGTTTTCTCCTCTTGCAAAACCGCTAGAAGTTCCAGGAAAAAAAGACAGGTCTGAGCACTGGTTCATACTGGAATGAAGAGCCCAAGTTACTGGGGAACAGGGTGTGGCTAAGTGGGAGATGAGGGACGTCAAAAAGATTGTAGGGGATCAGACCATTATGAGCTGCCTCCTAGGTAAAGAGCTTGAATTCAGAAGTGTTAATGTTATGCTTGGCTCTGCAACCTTAACTTCCTTTTCTTATCAGTTTACTTGCTGTTGTATATGTATTTATAAGTACAGCCCTACCAGATTCAGACATTCACACAAATATTTCATCTGGCAAGTATACTTTAAATTAAATTTCATTCTAACCCTGCGCTTGCTAAATTATATTAAAAATATACTGCGGGCTGAGTCTGTGAATTTTTATTTAGAGTTTTTAAATACTCTAAACTGTTACTGAGTTCATATTTTCTGAAAACCTGTACTGAGATTTGTTGCAGAATTTCTGTTCTGACTTTCAGACTGCAAGACACATTCTGTCTCTGTTTTCTACAGTTTAAGATTTTCCTGCCAGCTCCTTGTAGAGCTCCACTTCCAATCTGTCCTCAGGGAAAACACTGTAAGATAGGGAGGTTTTTTATTTTTAAGCTTTTGAGACTTACCTTTTGCTCAGTACTTGAACCAGCGAAAATTATATCAGCAAAGGCCTTCCCTTTGCTTCTATAGATTTCAGACAAGCTTCTAAGTGCTATTTTATTCCCATAAAGTTTATGCCCTTTTCCCCTTCAGATGTCTTGATCAAAATGAAAATCCAAATAACAATGAAATTACTTTCAGTGCTTCTCCTCTCCCTGCCTTACTCCCCTTTTGTCCAATATCAAAAGGTTAATGAACCAAGTCCACACTGTTTAGATTTTGAACCAAGTACAAAGAAATATGTTGTGAATACCTGATAAGTGGCATGATCAATAATAGGGAAACATCTTCCAGCTGGTGTTATATAAAGGAAAAATTATCAACAAAGACCCTGGCATTGTCAACGTTGGTTTGTAATATATTGATAAGTTACAGATTAGTCGCTGCATTTCAAACAGTTGTAATGTTGACCACTGAACCGTGTATATTTGGATCATCAAACATGCTAAAACTCCATTTGACTGTAATGGCAGACCTTTAAGTTGTGCCTAATGAATGAACTTCATAGCATAAACTTAGTAGCTTTCTAAAAGACCTTTTTCAAACATTGCTTGCCATTGTGAACCTAGTTCAAAACAGCGAGTACGAAAGCAAAGAGATGTTTCAGCTTAAAAGCAGGCATTTCCTACGTAACTGGGGTATGGCTATTTTTAAATAAATTTGCTTAGTATCCCTGAAGACTGAATGCTATTTGGCAATCATGAATAAAATTCTTGAGCAGCAGCTCTGTAGGTTCTAGGGTAACTCCTGTAGCACTGTTTTTTTGATTACAAACTAGCTGTCTGATATTCTCTAAAAATTCTGGCGCTGTGGGCATTTAACGGAGTCTAAGAACATTTGCAAAATGTAAATTTATTAAAAGTATTTTGAGAAGGAAGCCCTATCTTAGAGGAGATCCTGTGGGTATAACACTGAAATTTGTTATGAAACTGTGTGGAAATTCTTTTGCATTGGTATTTTACCTGTAATTTATGTAGACGAAAGGCTAAGCATAAGCATGTGCTTTCATATGCACAACTTTGTTGTGTATCGATTAATTGCCTGGAAGGATTCATGCCTTCTGGACACTGAGTAAAATCTTGGTCCTATGAAAGTCAATGGGAGTTTTGTTATGGACTTGCAGGGAGTCAGGATTTTGTAAAAACAAAAGTAAAAACGATTGTTGGATGTAGGCTGATTTTCCAAAATCCATTTGCAATTTCAACTTTCCAACTGTTTCAACTAATAATGAATAAATTACTTGAAAAATGCCTTTATAGGGAAGAAAATGAAAAGAAGTTGACTTTGAGCAAAATTATCTGACAGAGAGATAAGATATATCTTTTAAAGTCTTGCCTTCTCCCTAACAAAAGTTGTCAACTCCCCAAAGACAAACTACTGTCTGAGACCTTAATGAACTTTTCTGTCAACAAAATAACTGTTGTTTTGAGATGAGCTGGGAAAAAAAGAGTGTAGATAATGAAAATACATTTGCGTTAGTTATTTTTCAAATCAGTTTATTTTAGAAGTAACTAATATTTTTGCCAAATATTTGTTTCTGTATTGCTTAGGTAAGGGCTAGTGGGGATCTAAAAATAGCTATGAGGGCAAATTTAAAAGCTCATTAAGGATTAACACTTCTGTATATAAAAAACAGGAAAAGTGTTAGACTGAGTAACACATCTAGAAAAAGTGGGATTTTAAAACTATGGCTGCATTTAAAAGCAGCAAGAGTATTTTAAACATCTCTGGAATCTGTAGCATTTATAATATGTATTTATTAGCTGCCACAAGCACAACACTTCTAAGAATGAATAAAACCATTTAAACATTTCCCAGGACTCCCGAGACTGAGGTGTGTGCTTTGCATGTATATGTAAAGCATAAATATAAATGTGTGTAAGTGCGTGGGAGGGAAGAGCAATTTTCCCGTCTCCCTCTCAAGAGAATGCCTGAAATTTAATTGAGGTAAAATAAATGTTCTTATCAGA
>VZTL01050105.1:0-10979 GCA_013400535.1 Scopus umbretta | reverse complement strand
AAAAAAAAAAAAAAAAAAAAAAAAAAAAAAAAAAAACCACCAAAAAACAAGGAAAACCCTGCATAGTTAGCACAATTAGGTTTGGATTTCCATGTGTAGTTCTTCCTTACTTTGTGGAAAGCTATCCTAAAGTTTAGGGTAAGTTTCTTTTTAGTAAAATAAGTAAATTCTTAATTTCTGAAAACAAGTGTTCACCATGTTCTTGTGATCCACCTAAGTGGTTTCCTGTTTTATTGAAATGGCCAACTAATTAAATATAATGTGATTAATGAATATGATTTTTTTCTTTTTTTTTCCTTTAATTATTTCATAGTTAGGTTATTAAAAATTACAGCATTAGAAAATCTTGTTATCTTGTTACTGTTGTTCATTCTCTTGCTTTGGCTAGATCACTGTCATTTGCTTAGTTTTGGCTTTAAAATTCAGTTCTGCTGTTTCTAGGTCGTTCTTAATGAGCGTACTAATTATAGAGTTAACTAAAAGTCTTAGTCATAAAAGCTGGATTTACATGAATTTCGTTTCCAAAAATTCAGGGAAGTTTATCTGGAAGGGTAACAGAGCTTCTCTGCCATGGCTAGCTTTCTGGTGCAGGTGGATGCATCAAACATACACAGAGCGAGCAAAACCTGCCAATAAGGAGTCACCTTGTCACTGTCAGCCTTTCTTGTGCACACACCTTGTGCAGAGAACTGCTGAATCACACTAACAGGCTGAGAATGAAGCAGAAGCATTTATTTTATTCTCTCTATTCTCTCCCAGTTATCCTTATTTCTGTAGCTTTCCTTCAAGACAGACCTTTCTGATGTGCCAATACATAAATATATCAAGTGGAGATCTCTTGCATCTTGGCTGGACAGAGGCTGCTTTTATTCAGGTGAAATTGAATCATGTGAACTGTGCTGAGACACATTAGTCCCTTTCGTTCACAGTCCATGAAACTGACTGAGGGATCAAAGCTACCGGTGAACTGAAAAACTGGCACTTGCAGC
The DNA here is from genome assembly GCA_013400535.1 of Scopus umbretta. Lineage (NCBI taxonomy): Eukaryota > Metazoa > Chordata > Aves > Pelecaniformes > Scopidae > Scopus > Scopus umbretta. The sequence goes on along the minus strand of VZTL01050105.1, from coordinate 9,990 downwards.
CTGGATGAATACTTTGGGATGCCGTTTTTAAGAAAATGAAATGAAATGTGTGACAGGAAAGCCAGTAAGGCTCTGATAAATGAGAGGGAGACAGGATGAAAAAGCAGAAGTAGAGAAAAACCCTCATGAAAAAACATATCCAAAAAAAGAAAAAAAGAAAAAAAGAAAAAAAGAAAAAANCCAAAAAAAAAAAAAAAGAAAAAAAAAAAAAAAAAAAAAAAAAAAAAAAAAAAGAAAAGGTAGCAAAGAAAGAAATATTAAAAAAGCACCTATTAGATAGCCTTCTGAAATGGATGAGGATTATGAGCAGCCAGATATGCACCTTTGAGGAGTTCAGCCACTAAAAAAGCACCCTCAAAAAAGTCCACAGTGTGGGCTAGGCTGCATCTCATTCATACAATGCCCAGTACCTCCGTGTCCTCCAGGGACAGAGTAGCACACGGGGTAAAGGAAGGCTGGGGAGGAATTGCAGAAACTTACAGGTACATGACTGTAATATCAAAAGGTACCACTCGGGAGACACAACCAAGGGAAGAGTCACGCTGCAGGAGTACCCAAGCCTTCACTGTGACTTTGCAGTCCGCTTTATAAATGCACAGGCAAAGCCCTAAGTTAAGGTGCTTGAAAAGTCTCTGCATATTGGACCAATAGAATGGAACATGTATGGTAAATAACAATGTGTGACAGTATATTGGGTTTGTGTGGCAAGGTATTAGATGCAGGGGGGCTACATGGGTGGCTTCTGTGAGAAGCTGTTAGAAACTTCCCCCATATCAAATAGAGCCAATGCCAGCTGGCTCCACGGTGGACCCATTGCAGGCCAAGGCCAAACCCACCAGTGATGGTGGTAGCGACTCTGGGATAACATATTTAAGAAGAAAAAAACCAATGCAGCACAACTTGCAGCTGGAGTCTGGAGTGAGAATATGTGAGAGGACTGATTCTGCAGACACCAAGGGCAGTGAAGGAGGGGAGGGAGGTGCTCCAGGCACCAGAGCAAAGATTCACCTGCAGCCCATGGTGAAGACCATAGTGAAGGCAGGCTGTCCCCCTGCAGCCCATGNTGTGATGAACTGACCGCAACCCCCAGTCCCCATCCCCCTGCACCGCTCAGGGGGAGGAGAGAGAGAAAATCAGGAGTAAAGTTGAGCCCAGGAAAAAGGGAGGTGTGGCAGGAAGGTGTTTTAAGATTTGCTTTTATTTCTCATTACCCTACTCAGTTTTGATTGGTAATAAATTAAACTGATTTTCCCCAAGTTGAGTCTGGTTTGTCGATGATGGTAATTGCTGAGTGATCTCTCCCCCTGTCCTTATCTCAACCCACAAGCTTTTCATTATATTTTCTCCCCCCTGTCCAGTTGAGAAGGGGAGTGATTGAGCAGCTGTTGTGGGCACTTGGCATCCAGCCAGGGTCAACCCACCACAGACAGTGAAGAGGCAGGTGGTAAAACCAGGGCTATGTATTGCAAAGATGCCACTGAAAGGTGCTGCACACTCGGCATCTTGTCTCTTCTCTCAGTGGCTAGCTCACTTGTAACCCACCCATGAGATAAGTAATTTCAGACCTTTGCACTTCAAATTAGGATCCTCTGTAAACTGATTTAGACTCACTTTCCAACTCACAGTGTTGGATTTCATCTTTGTCATTTCAGCTCGGTTACATCCTCTGAAGATCGGAAGAGTTTCACCATTGGCATAAGGCACAGTTAATCACATTAGCATATGACAGTTAGCATACTTATAATTTGTGGAAACTGATAAAGCTCTCTGGGCATTTCCTCTGCCTGGGATTTGTCCTTGCACGTTTCTGAATCTCCTTATGAGTACTGAGGGCTTTTGTAGCACAGAGCCCAGGGAAGCACCAACTTTGAAGTCTTCCAAGTACCTCAGTCACACTTCAGCTATAAATAATTGCCTTCCTATCAGTACTTATGTTCGTCTGAAGTTTTAGTCACAGAGGTCATTTTTTGCTGTCAGCAAGCAAACATTACTTGTCTTCCACTAATTTCCTTATCTCTCTGGTAGGCAAAATCCTCCACAGGGCTTCTAGCAGACAGTTGGGTAGGGAACAGGGATGAAGGAATAAGGGTATAAATAATCGCTATTGGAGAACAGGATCTTTGGTAGAAAAGCCATAAAAGGGTGTTTGATACCATACAGTGCTTGTGTAGATCAGTTCATTATATATAAATTCTAAAGTCCTTCTGTAAGGACAATGCTTGTATACCAGGCTAGAATTCCTCACCTGTATATGCAAAACCACCTTGTTGCTTTCCTGAAGACACCCTCAACTTATTTACCAGAACCTTGATGATGGTGGACTTGTTAATAAGCAGAAAACACTGCTCACCATTTCATCATTATGTTGCCACACCATTTTTTTTTGTATTCTTGACTGATTTTTTTGCAAACTGTCATCTATTACCTTATACGTGGGCTTGTAAAGTTTGGGGGTTCAGGGGCTATTAATGCTTTGGCATCTCCTGGAATCCTCAAGTCCCTAGTAAATTACACATAACTAATATTATTGAGGAGGAGTGAGGGTGACAATTTGCACTCTCTGAATTAGCTTTCTAAACTGAAGAAATAACTAAGCTGTACTTTGAGTAATTATTGTCATTCTTTTTATAGTCTTTTTTTTTGATGCCCTTTCCCAGTTGCCTCTTATTTATCTTTACATAAAAGCTGCAAAAATGCAGAGAATGCTGACACCTCTACTACTTAATACCAGGGCCTAATTATTCAGTGTATGTTTGATTTTAATGTTTTCACACCTTCTTTCAAAGTCAGAGCACATTTTTATTTCTGTAAGGTTCATTTATTTAGGCAGCTAGAGAATGTAATTCCCTTTAAAAATGGTAGAAGAGTCGCATCTCCTCTCCCCCACCTCCTACACACTCAAAAGGTTAAAATTTTCTACTGCGATTCCCTCTGTAGGGAATGATATTGGTACTCTTTGGCAGCACTGTAGTCAAAATATGCATTTGAACAGAGACACTCAGTAATGTAAAAGCACACAGAAAGTTGGAGTTATTGATTTTTTTTTTCCTCTTTAAATGAGGCATTTTATGACTCAAAGGATTTTACTGAAAGTCTACATTGTCTAGTTAAAGTAGTAGTGGAATTCTTTTGGGGACCAAAACACAATACTAAATGTACTTTTTTGTTTTCCTTTCAGGCTGTAAGTGTTGATATATATTTGTCATTAAGATGACACACTTTTGCGCTGATAGCCATCCTCTGCTTTTTTAATCCTAAGATCTTAAGGAGTGTTTCACTTTTGGCTGTTTTTAATCTGTCTGTATTACAGAACCAGATGGGATCTCTCCAGAGAAATCTCTGCAGAAGCTTAAATCTAAACTGCTGCAGATGCTACAGGAGCTGCCAGACCCCACAACCTCCAGGACCTGTGCCCTCCTTCTTCCAACTGCCCTCTGAGCCAGGGGTGCCGCCATCCCAGCCCAAGAGATGCAGCTGTGGATGCTCCTGCTCGTGGGTCAGACCACCAGCAAGACTGAGTGTTGTCTTCCAGGGAGGCATACACACACACACCCTCCCACATATAGAGGATGCTAACACCTGTGCGTCTGTGTGTTTCTCATTTTGCATGTAATTCGTTATTTCTTTTACACTTTTACCCTTAACCAAATAACTTAATGAACCAGGCGGTCTCAGACTGCTTATAGCTTTATATAAACTGAAAAAAAGCAGAGGTTATTAAAAAGAAAGGATTAAGGTTATTCAGATGTCTTATATTTTTACCACTATCTCACAATTTGTTATGATCCTGAAATGTGAGGAAAAACTCAATTGTTTCAATTTCCTTTTAAGGAAACAAGTGAGCAAAAACAGACTCCAAAAGGGCAGAACCCTTTGATTTTTTAAACTGATACTATATCTCTTGTGTCAGGTCAGCTCAATATTAAGATCCCTGTGGCTATTCTGTCACAGTATCTGATGAGACTTGTATTTTGTTTGATTATATTATTCACTATAAGCCAAACTCTCTTGCTTCCTATTTTGCATCATGTGGCTTGACTAGGGGAGAGGACAAACAGTTCAGGCAAGAGATTTGGGACCTGGAAAACATCAGCACATTAAACTACCTGACCACAGCTTTAATGAAGACAGTAAAGTATGACAGTAAAACACAGCGTAGTGCTGAGCTGATTCAGGGTAAAATGTTTTGGGCAAGTAGGATCTGTAATCATTTTCAAGCAGCTCACAATTAAGTAGTTAAATGGTTCCTTAACATTTTCCTGTTGTAAAACTACTATTTTCCTGATAAATTAAAACTTGCTGCATAGAACAATAGGAAATTCAATTATGACATAAAGAAATTAAAGGCCAGGACAGAAAAACAAACAATTTAAAGCAAAACATCATGCTTGTGGTGACAGAGGAGACATGCCCTTTGGTAAACGTGGCACTCCAGATCCCTTACTTCCAAGTCAGGATCATGCTAAGTTTACAGAATTGTCTGCAATGCCCTCAAAGTTCAAACCTCCTGGCAGTCCAGTTGGGTGGGGTTGTCATGAAAGCTACTAACCAGCACTTCAAACCCTCCAGCAGTGTCCTGCATGCCCTCTGAACTGGGAGCAGAGTGGGAGGACAGGTAAACATGCCCCATCTTCATTTGGATGCCAGATACTGCCAGATATATTAAGCCCAGACAAAACCTGCTTCCCAGTATGACTGATACTCCCTTGCTGGTATCAACACTGAAAAGGTGGATTTTGTCTTCTGGAGAGGGTGTTTCCTCTGTAAACAGCTTGGCAGAGCACAATTTTCATTTTATATTTTCAGTCCAACCTACGTTGTGCTTTCCTCCTCTTTTTGTACCATGGCTCAATTTGCCTGCTTCAGGCAAAAAGGGTCTGACTGAAGAAACAGGAACCCACACAGCAGTCCCACCATGGCAGAGGCTTGCAGATGCAGCTGTGGCAAGGAAAGCAAGTGGTGGGAAGGTGTGTGCATTCAAGAAAGCCTACAATTTTCTTCAGTTACTCTCCCATGCAGCTCTGGGTAGTAATTTTAAAATCAATGGCTGAATGGTGGATCTAAGGGACTCAAACTGTTGCTTGCTGAATTCATGTCCCAGGGCAGTTTGGAAAGCAGGGTGAAATCTGAAAACACCCAATGAAAAAAAAAATCAACACTGTTTCCTGTAGTATTAAACAATGAAATGTTAAATATACAGTTCAGATCTCCATCTGATGCAGATCAGTCACTACAATGACTTCAGCAGAATTGCAGTATTTTTCAAGTGTAGTTTACTGTGATGTACAACCTCCGTATCACGTGTTTGTGGCAGATGAACCTTGCTTGATTTTCTTATTTTAATTCTTTGTCATGCCACTTATTTTCTTGCTGTAACAACAGTGTTTTGATTTAAACAACCTTTCTGTACATTTGAAGTCCTTAGACAAACATTTACACCAAGATGAGGTCATCAAGCAGAATACCATGAGTCACCACCACCCAGTTCCCTGCTCTCTGAAACAGCATAAACAGGATCGGCAGATATTCCCAGTGTCCTTGCACCTTTTTCATAAACACTGCAGTCAAACAAGAACAAACAAATTGCAACACACCTCCAAAATTGAACTGGGGTGGAGAAAGGCCAGGAGAGGAGAAGAAGTAGTGAAAATGTAATTATTTTTTTTGAGTTTCAAAACAGACTAAGGCTTAAAGCTACTCTCATTCGTTGGAGTCTTGGATATTGAACATCTAATTATCTTAAAGCGTACACATGGCGGTGTGGTATGCAATACTCAGTTTTCTGATTATCCTAAAATGGCATCGTAAATTTGGAAAATTAAACTGAATGGTTTGCTTAATAACGAGACTGGTACACAGATGAGTTCTTTAATGAACTACATTATTTTTCTGTTTAAGTTCAATTTCACATAGTGTTCTTTAAAATAAGTCTCATGGTGAAACTGATTTGAATTGTGTGCACAGGTGCCCAGTGAGTAAAAGGAATCCAAAAAACTGGTGTGAACAAAGAGATGGCAAAACAGACTTTTCATATCTTTAACAATCTTTCCTGTTCATTAATCTCCCCCCTTATTTTCAATATCTGACCAAGCACATAAAAACTGGAGATTTTTTTATGTTTCTTTTTTGCTCAAGAAATCTTAAAAATTCTATTAATGCTTTAAACTTTTGTAAAACATTCACAGTTGTGTTACTGTGCTATAATAGTAGCAGCCAGTCAAATCTGAATTTCAGGATTTGCTAAAACATGTCCTATGCATTCATGCTTTGGGATTTGCTTCTTCTAGGCCTAACTTCAGATCTTTGAAAGTACAATTTCTTTTTTTATTCTTTTACAGGTTTGTTTTTTTTTTTAATTTTGTAGCCTAGAAATCAGTTGTCCATGACCTGAAAGTAACATTTCATTAAAAACCATAATAGTTACCTCCTCTGAGCCTTTTGGTGGTTTTTCTTCATCTTTTGCCTAGACCCAAGAAATAACTGATTTTTATTTTGAACCAAGGGAAAAAATTCTAAAATTCATTTTGCATCAAGCGAACATGGAAAGCTTACCTCCCTCGATAAAATTAAATCCTTGATATAAACGTAATTGTCCAGATAGCTGAAGTCAAAATAAGATCATTAATCGAGATATTTAAAATAAGAAAATGGCTATCCTGCTCTTTAAAATAAGGAGGACTATTTCCAGGGTGAAAAAAGGTGGGGGAGGGAGGAGGCAAAGGGGAGTTCATTCATTTTTGGCTTTTCTGAAATATTTATATTTTCTTATCTTGATAAAAAAGATTCATCAAGTCCTGTACAGATTTGGCCATCCTCAAGCTGCATTTTTTTCATTAAATACCTTGTTCAAGGCAAATTGTTTCCTCTGCTTATGAGCTAATCCTGCTCCCCTGGAGAAGTGATACAGGTTTTGCTTTTTTATTTTAATGAGCTTTGGGTCAGGGTCTCAGACTACAGATTCATTAGAGCAGGGACTACCCCATGTTTTCTCTTTTCACCTATAATGGCTCATGATAGTGATTTCTTTATAAAAAATTTGTCTTACTGGAATAGATCACCCACAGCTTGCTCTTTAGACAAAAAAAAGTTTCACTGCAAAACCTCAAATTTAAGATTTTTCCTTCAGCATCATTGCTCATTTAGGTCTGTCCAGAACAGCATCAACACTAATGCAGATACAGCTGTCAGGGTGGCAGTGGTTTTCTTCAAATAAAACTGTTTATGTGGAGAAAATAGAAAGATGACTTCTGCTGATTTCAGTCTTGCAAGAGATGATCTGCATTGGTGTAAAAACAATTTAAACCAATGTTAAAAAAAATTAAACCAATAAAATAAAGGTACTCTAGATAAGCTGGGCTGCTCAACCTATTCCATAAGCAAATGAACACGCTTGTGAACTTCAAGTCTTTCCACGTTGTATCCACAGCAGCAATTTGCAAAAGTTATCCCAGCCCGACAGAATGAGTGAAGCAGTCCAGACTTAAGTGCTGTTTGCTGGATCTCCCTAAACGTTGTCATGTAAAACATTTTTTGTTTAGGAATATCTTGCACTGCTTTCTATCTCAATCAGTGTGTGTTCACAGCTGGTATTACTGCCTGCCAGTCATTTTGCCAAGAAGTTTTGACTACACGGGTTAAATGGTGATGGATAGCGAAGACCCTTCTGCACAGAGTAGGCTATTCAATCCCCTAAGGAGAAAGCTGACCCCACATATGTCCCTATTTGAGAGATCAGCAGTATGCTCAGAGGAAAAAGGAAGACTTTGGAAAGAGTGGATGAAGCCAGCAGAATTATGAAGGGGAGCTTTTGTTTCCACTGCTGTATTCTTACTGAAAAAAAACTGAGATGTTTCTAACGGGAATTGTAGGCAAAAAAATAAAAGATTGATTCTGTTGAAGGTCTGCTGAGAGTTGTGCTGAACAACAGACTTACAGATGAAGAGGGGAGGAATCTTTATCATGCAGCCTCAGAGCTCGCACTGCTACGATCTCACCGGCTCCAAGGAGGAAGGGAGTGCATGTAATGAATGTATGCTGACCTTCCGAAGCAGGATCTTTCATGACTTTTTGTTAGCATTTTTGTCTAAGAGAAAAAGTCATGTAATGCAACTGCTTACTGCTTAATGTTATGTAAAGGGCAGGGTGTGCCTAAAAAACCTTTTTCTCTATGGAATATAGTTTTACAGTGAAGTAAATAGCTTCTTGTTAAGAGATGCTCAAACGACTTCAGTTTTTGAGGCCTGAACAAAAAAAGACATCTTTTTCTTTATGCTATAATTTCAGATGCCAGGTATGAACATGTAAAGACTTATTTTATCCACACCGATTCTGAGAAGAGTGTAATTCACAGTATGCACAGCCTGAGAAGTAGGCTGTGAAATAAGAAGGCTGCTCATGCTATGATAAAATGAAATGAAGACATGTTCATATAATTTCTCTTCCGCACAGTTAATTTAGTTTCAGAGCCAAGAAGTGACAAAGCACCAGCTCCACTGACTTTCCCCATAACCCTTTAGAGAGTCCTAGAAATGAAAGCAGAGCAGTCAGTCCCTGCCATTTAGAAAGATGAACTAGGGCACTTTATTTGACTAAGTAGTTGGTTCTGCTTTCCACCCCTTCTCCCACCATTCTCCAAAATTTTGAAACTCACAGTGAATTTTGGTCATATTTGACAGAGTGGGGGAGCCCTCAGAGAAAGTGGGGTGCTACAAGTTTCTGACAAATGAAGGAAAACATTCAGGTGAATATCTTCAACAGAAGGTTGATGTCTGTATTGTGTGTTCAGTTATATTACCTAGTAAGAACCCATAAGAGATGGTGTCAGAGGAAATGAGGCTTCATAGAATCCCTGCTTAGTGTAGAAATGTGGTTCTTCCCCAGTATCTTATTGGTAAAACTAATAGAATAATTTTTTTTAATGGGTTTGTTTTCCTGGCTGTCATGAACCAGATGATAATAACTACTATAATTGATTCTTGCTGCTGCTTGCTAAAGATTGTCTCCCAAACTCACTCTTGCCCCTTCAAAAGCTGAAAGCTGTTATTATACCCAGTTATTCTTCTCTTAGGCCTTTCTCTGTATGCAATTAACAATGAATTAGTCTGTCCTGTAAGGACAGATAGAAATGTAAACATAATGCTCCAATTAACAGAAGGGAGGGCTTCCAGACAAAGTGTCAGGGAAGTCACTCACTTCATCCATTTGGCTGTATTCAGAGCACAGTTTGCTATTTCCTGTTCAATGATCCTTTGTTTTATCAGCAAGACCAGTCGGAAAATCATCTACAATCTTCTGATGCTATAAAGCCACACGAGTAGGTGTGGTCAAGTTTGTGAAACCTTAGAAAAAAGAAAGAAAAATAAACTGGCTGTATATGAAGATTCCAATTATAAATATATAAAGGACAGTAAGTAAAATGTATAGAGCAGAAAGTTTAACCAATGGTTAAATACATCTAACTGGAAAGTGTTGTGGTTTAACCCTAGCCAGCAACTAAGTACCACACAGCTGCTTGCTCACTCTCCCCACCCTGGTGTGATGGGGGAGAGAACTGGAAGACTAAAGGTGAGAAAACTCTTGGGTAGAGATAAGAACAGTTTAATAATTGAAATAAAAGAGAGTAAAATAGTAGTAGCAGTAGTAATAATAATAACAATAACAATATACAAAACAATTGATGCATGCTGCAATTGCTCACCACCTGCTGACCGATGCCCAGCCCGTCCCCAAGCAGCGATCGCTGCCCCCCAGCCAGCTGCCCCCAGTTTCTATACTGAGCGTGATGCCATATGGTATGGAATAGCTCTTTAGGCAGTTTGGGTCAGCAGTCCTGGCTGTGCCCCTTCCCAGCTTCTTACTGGCAGGGCATGGGAAGCTGAAAAGTCCTTAACTAGTGTAAGCACTACTTAGCAACAACTAAAACATCAGTGTGTTATCAGAAGTCACCGAAGCGAAGGGCTCCAGAGATGAGGTTCACGCTGGGGGACCCTT
>VZTL01050102.1:8400-27334 GCA_013400535.1 Scopus umbretta | reverse complement strand
ATTGTAATTTCTACTGCATACAGATTCTTTGCTTATTTTGTGCTGCTTCAGCACTTTTCAAAATAAAGTCATTGTCACTTAAGTGAAAATATGTAATACAACAGATTTAGTTGATGAATTGGTCCAAAGTCTTCCTCGTGTATATTCACTGGAATTGCGCCACGGATGAAATTGTTTCTTTTTTTTTTTCTCCAGCACCGAATTATATTCTGAGTTATTATTTTGCATCAAAAGTCAAATGCTAATAATAGCAATCAGCTTGCTTAGTCCAATGTCCTAAGTGTGTTAGTGGCATAATGATTTCAGTTATTGTGCTTTATCAGCAATACGCTTGGGGACTGTGCCAGCGGAAGAGTATATAGTATAAAGTAACACCACTGACATACTAACATAAAGAATTTTTAGTATTCCTTAAATGTACAATGTTTTAAAAACTATTAAACATAAGATTGTTCTCATTCAGTCCCTGACTCGCTTTATTAACACAAACTATAAGATTTGCTTGAAGAAATTGCCAGTAGAAAGATTTGCTTTCTCACTACTGCATTAATCTAAGATTCTACACATGGCTTAAATTATACATGATGGAAAAGAGAGAAGAATAGAAAAATTTAATTAAATTAAATCACCAAGTTGTCTCAGTCCAAACACATTTGGTCAAAAACTGTGCCAGCAATTGCTGTAGCAGTGTTCAGGCTGACCCCACCTGAAATATAGCAAAAATGTACTGTTTGCATTTTAAAAAATAGAATTAAACCAAACCTTCAATAAAGACCTGGTGAATAATATTAGCAACCAAAAAAGAATTTATGACTACTAACTGAAGTTTTGTTTGTGTATATCATAAGGACACACACTTCTTGATGGAGTGTCTTGCTATGAATTCTGCAAAAGACTTGCAGGGAAAGATCCATAAGGATGCATTGTATTTTTACAGGTTCCCTGGCGACCAGCACATTGCCCATGTACTAGTTCCCCTACGACACATTCGGAGGTGTTAGGGCACTAAAAGATTTTGCTTGAATGCCCTATTACTCATAAAAACAGATTTCCCCCTACATGCACCAAAAAAATGGTTATTTAGCGTTTTCTGGGTCTTGCTGTCTCAGGTGACAGTCAAACTCGTCTGTGTTTTGGAGCTATGTATCCTTTGTCGAGATCATCCTTCATCCCAGACTGATGCCTAAAGACAGGGCTCTGGAGGCAATACTTTTCAGATAAGATAATGTATGTATTTTACGTATTTCATCTGTACCTTACATATTCTTCTAAATACTATGTTGTAAAATGAAAAAGAAACCCTCGACCCCCAAAGCCTTAGGCTTTATTCTTTTATTTTCTACTTGTTCGTGAATAGACTTGTATTTTTGTTCATTATCCTTATTTTTTCTTCAAGGTTTATTTATCTTGGATATTTTATTATGTTGCTGTTAGAAGTGCTGTGATGCTTTGGTGCACCGATGGTATTGTCTTTGGTAGGAATTTTTATTCTGAAACACACATGAAATAACATAAAGGAAGATAAAAAAATCTTCCATTGTGTTTGATATCAAAACTGTTGAAAATAATATTTTATCTTAGTAATCCATTCAGTCGAAGCAAAGGCCTGATTGCTTAACGTGTACTTCTGAATTTAGTGTTAGTGAAGCAATACCAGAATTCACAAAAGATTTAGAAGTTAAGGACAACATATTGACACCTTGTTTCAGGGAAAAGTAGACTCTCTGCTGTGGGAATTGAGGATGCTGGTTTGTATTTTCTCCACTGGCAAAGGTGGCTTTGCTGCTTTCTCTTTCCTGTGGCCCCTAGTACTTCTCTTGCCATTGCCACAGCTCTGCAAGGCTGATGGTCGTGGCAGCACAGTGCTTTGTCCAGCTGAGTCAATTATTTTTTCAACTAATGTGCTTCACAAAGACGCTCATTATCCATTGCATTGGCACAACTGAGGGACAGCATGCAATGATAGAGAAATAAGGATACAGAAAGTTGAAACAAGCTTTCAATTTTTGTTTTTTTCGGGTGGGTTTTAGTTAGCATGAGAGAACAATCTGCTGACTTTGCAAAACCTTCTGAAAGTTTCCCAGAACTGGGATCCACCATCTTTAGGAGTTCTGGTTTCTGGCTTTCCCTTCTAGAAATAGTCACTGCTTAGGTTTATGTTTTCCCTCAATTTTTCCCTTAAAGGTATTTCCATTTTTAAATCCCATCCTAATTACAGTGTTATGAGGGCAATAGAACTCATTTGCTTGTTCGTTACCATGGTGTTGTCCTCGTTTGAAGGAGTTTACCTTTGTCACCTAAAGATGCTTTGGGCATATGTCAGCTGGCTAGCCAGCATTATTTTTCAGTTTGGGCTGTAAACAAAATGTTTTCACTAAATAGCTGTTCCTTTTCCGAGGAGGAGAAGTTGGTAGTGCTGAATTGCATTATTATCTCTGAATAGATAAGAACGAAGTCCACGATTTCCTAACACACACATGCAGAACTGATCATCAGGGAAGAGCATAAAACTGAACAATCATGGTGGCCATCACTAGCCCTTGATAAAGGGGTGACACAAGTGTACACAAACAAACCTGGGGTGATTGTGCCCTTAGTGCAAGCAACCAACAACTGCTCTTGCTGAGGACATGGAGCTGGTCTCACTAAACGAGAAGCTAGATGGTACCTCAGCATCAAGTGACCGTACTCACAATCCTGCATTCCTGTTCGTGAAGTAAACTTGGTTGGTTAAAGCCACTTGCCTGGTGTCCTAGATGGCTTTACTTCATTAGTGGTTTGGGCTGAGGGTAATCACTGTTGAGATGAGTAGTTGCAACTGGAATTGCAGGACTTTAGTCACCTGTGATCATCTGTCCATCCACTAACTGTCTGCCTAAGCTGATTGCTTTTAATATGTTGTTCTTTTCTACCATTCCCTCTCCTGTTCTGCTCCCTCTCCTCTGCCATATTTTTGCCTTCCCACTTCTTTTTTCATCCTGCCTTATGGATCTATATATAGAAAGCATGGCACACTCTCTCTGTGACACTAATATGACTCCTGTCACTGTCATGCTCTCCTTTCTGCTTGTTTTTCTCTCTAACTTTTCTTGGTGTAGTAAGTCCTTTGCTTTAGGAACTGGCTCAGAGACTTCTGGTGTGGGGTCCTGTTTTAAATTAAACCTGTAGTGCAGTTTTAATACAAATCAGTGACATAATTAATAGCATCTTCTGAATTCTGTTGTGATGAGCATTGCATCTAAGTGCCATGCATTCAGCATAGCCAAAGAATTTTTAAATGGGCAAAGAGAGGTCCTTAAAGGATAAGCTGGGGAAAAAAAAAAAATCTTTATTATCCTGTTGTGCAGTACTGTTGCGAGAAATTGGTTTACAAGAAAATTACACCAGAGTCTTTAAAAATTACAACTAGTATCACAGAAACATCACTGACTTCTGTGCACAGCACATAACAATGCAGTTGTCTTCAAGGAAAGCCTTGTATGTATTCATTTTAATAAATAGAACCTACTGGAATAAAATATTCTCCTATCAAGAACAAATTATATGTATTTTTATAGAACTTAGAATTTAAGAAATGTATCGGGTAAAATACCAAATCTATGTGAAACATGTAAATAGATGATACACATTATACTTAGGACTTTGAGAAGTAATTTTTGAGTATAGTGAAAGTGATGCTTTCATCTGAAGAAGTCGTTTTTCTTGAAAACTAAAAATAGCTTCTTATTCAGATAGATTATCTAGCTATGTTGCATGGAAACCATTTTTCTCTATTACTGTACTTATGTAACGCTGGCTTCAGGCTGAAAAGCACAACTGTATTTTTGTTAAATTAACAGTTTAAGGTCAGGTTCTTTCTCCCTCTGCTGCTTTATAGATATGTGCAAGTCTTATTTCACATAACCTCTGTGCCTTTGTGTGACATACTGAGCTTCTGAAACATAATGGAAGGGTTCACAGTAAAACATTGTGGAAGGTTGACTTCCATCTTCTGCCCTTAGTCAAGTGGATGCAAGTTACAGTTTCTGTTGTGATTTCTGTGAAATCTAGAGGATGGTATTAGTACAAAAATTTAGAAGTTGAATTTAAATAATTCTATTTTGCTGTAATGCTGATGAAAATGAACTCATTTTGTTCTGGTGAAAAAGGATATCTTGGGAGTTACTGAACTGGGTTTTATTTTGTTGGTGGTTTTTGTGTTGTCGTTCCACATGAACAGCTTTTGGACAGACCCAGAGCTGTTTGGATAACACACTTTTCAGTGCTTTTGAATCTTTGAGTTTTAGTTGTATTTAGCACTTAATTTCCTCCTCTTTTAATGATTATTTCACTGCAAGTGAAATACTTTTGTATTACCTCTAGTTATTGAAATATGTTCTGAACTATGATTTTAGCTTAATAAAGACTTTTTCCTCTAGGAATTTCTTTTCTGTGTATTTTCTCTGCAAAACACCAGGATGAAACTTTTGAAGAGGAGTTTTCATGGGTCTGGGGGTTCTCTGTACTACGTCTTCATTCTCCATTTCCCCTGCTTTTCCCCCAGCCTTTGGAGAGCTGCATATGTCCACCTTGGCAGTTACTCAGTGTACCTGCCGTCTGCATGTATTGATTTCTGCTTTCCCTCCTTGCAGACCTTCAGAGATACAAAGCTGTAACAAATAAAGCTGTGGTCCTCGGTGTTTATTAACACAGCATCCGTATCTGTGACTGCTGTGATATGCCTTTATTATATATGAAGAGATATTTCAGACTCAGAGTAGAAGCATATGCCCTCTGAAGAAAAGAAAAATGAAATCTTTGTGATAGTGATTTGGAAGTGAACCATTTGACTAAGACAGAGTGTCATGAAATTGTGCTTCTCTCCATGAAGCTCACCTTGGCTGGAGTGCAAGAACAGGATGGTTGTGTAAAGAAAAGACTGCACAGAGACTCTCAAACAGAGCCTGGGTTTGTTCAGAGATCATAAATGGGTTCTACCCCTTTATTTTAAGAATGAACTCTAATGTGTGAATCTTGAGATTGATATTTGTGTTAGCTGTGGTTTGAAATAATATTTTTTTCCCCTCTTCTAAAATATGCAGTTCCATCATCCCTCTAAACATACATTGGGAAGCCTTCTGCTACTGGTCATAGTTTCCCAAAAAGAAAAAACCTGCACAGGTGCTGCAAACTCAGTTAGATGTGCCAGTTATCAGCCATTTTTTTCCACATACATCTGACCCTTATCACAGCCTGTGAGCAGAAGCACTGCAATAACTCATCCTCAGGGAAAGGACTCCAAGATGTGCCTTGAACAGTGGTCTCCAGCATCCTGTTCAGGGGCCTGGCTGGTAAGCACTGTGATTATTTTCTGGCCTTTGTAGCATCACCTGGAAGAGTTCTTGGGTCCATCTCTTTAGAGATAAGATGCAGAGGGCCAGATGTACTATACCACATGCAGCAAAGGGTGCAAACCTCATCATGCTAAATCTCTTCCATTTCAGTGTGATTACGTTTTTCCACTGCAAACCTGAGGGAAGTTTTTCTGATTCAGGTACTAGTGTCATCCTGAAAATGTCATCTTAAGGCACTGCCAGCTGTAAAACTTCCTTGCCAGTTGGCCTTGAAAAATATATGTCTCTCAACAGGGTGGAAGAGAGCTCAGTTCCACCATTTTCACAATCTTGTTACTCCCTTGTTTCCTCCAAAGCTGCATTCTACCTGTAGTTACGCATAAGGATTAGACTCCAAATCTTATTTAGTCATTTGCATCCTTTAAAAATCTTTCAGAGCTCCTATGATTCTTCTTACTTTCCTAATTACCAACAAATAATATCCCAGAATGTCTTTCTGCTTCTTCTAATGGCCCTTTTTGGCTACATCTCACTTCAGATAAGGTTTATTTGAAGTTTCCAGAACAGACAATTTTTGGAGATGCAACATGGCAAAAAGTGCTAAGAGACTCTTCAAAACATAATTAACACCTATTTATCCTGAGTCTTGTATCTTACAAGTGGCTTTACCAAGCACTCTCAAATTTGGGCCAAAGAAAGGTCTGCTAATGAGAAATCTCTGCAATATCTGAAAAAGAAATGAGCATTTAGTTGTATTAGAGGTTTCTGTTGGCTTTGTATTTTGTTTTGTTTTTTTGAGGATCTAAAGACTAGAGGTGCAGTTGAGAACCCTGGAAGAAGAGCAAAGAGCCAAATTGTGAATGATTACATCTTCCTCTCATTCCTGTCTTCTGTAGCAGAACATGCTCTAAGAAACTGAAACTCACTGTATTTCTAATTCTTGGAAGGAATAAGGTATAGGATTGAAGGAATAAATCTCACTGAAATGTTTTCCCTGTTATTCAAAGAAAATCTCAAATGCATAACTTCTTTCCCCTAAAAAACAAATAAAAAATACCAAATCAGAAAAGCATCTTAATTGTGCAATTTCCTTCCGCTACAGAGCTTTTAGTCCCTCTGCATTTTCCATTCACCTATAGAGAGGCAGCCTGACAGGACTGCTGTGCGCAGCTATTAGGTTTAATTGCCATGGCTTTACTTTGCTTTTCTTTAACCAGAACATGTTTGTGGCTAAAAATAGAGCTATTCTTTTCTGATGTAGATATAACATCTCTAGGAGCTTAACGGGTTACATACTGTTTGCCAGCAGAATAGTGATTTATAAAGTACTTAAAAGGGAGCAACTCTATTTGTAGGGGAGCTACGAGTTCTCAGCTGGGGAATTGTTTCAGATGGTCAAGCCATATTTGTATGCTTTTTCTTTTAACTTTTACTCTGTAGTCCTTCCCCTCTTCAGCCCTCATTTCCTGTTTCTTTGTTTCATTTAAGATTTTTTTTTGGCAAATGATACATTTTCATGTACAGGAAGGAACAACGTGGACCTCATTAAACATAAATGCTCAGATAAAATTAGATGATTGCTGTTTAGCATTTCATATGCCCTGTATAAAGAATAGAGGACAACCCACAGAGTAGAGGTAAAGGCAAACATGAAAGGTGGTGCCCTGTCCTGTGCCCCAAAATGGAAGACAAGCCTTGCCAACTCACCACTTTGAAAGCGAGTACTCTAGGCCAGCCAACTAGCTACATCTATTGCAGTTGACAGGTTGTTTCTCCACTGATTTGGGCAAAATGAACTCAAGGTTACTATGCAGTGAACGTGCTCTTACTGAAAGTAAACTCAAATCTGCTAAGAGCGACGTGAAGATCATCACCACCTGCCAACTGTTTTTTCTTTCTATTTGTTATGGTAAAATAATTATCGTATCAAGCAGCTAGGCTTTTTTTTTTCTCTGAATTCTTGTTCACACAATGTGCTTGATCTCCTCTTGCAAGCTGGAGTATGCCAGAAAAAGAATTACTTTTGTTTTCTGCTAGAATATTAACCCAGTAACACAATGTGCAGAAAATAATGTGTAAAACTCTTTGGGGTAGCTCTGTACCCTGATTCTCAAAGATGACAGAAATATTAATATTGTCATCTTAGATACCGAAGATGTGGACTGACCTGTGAGCTATTCATCAGTAGCATGAATAGTCATCTGTTCTTTGGATATATAGGTATGTCTCCGTATGTAGTTTTAAAATACAATTTTCATTGCTTGTGAAGGGAGCAGAACCAGACTGGTAGCCCTGAGGGTTGCAGTCTCCTTTTGATGCACAGGACAGGTACCAGCAGTCAGTCCTGTGCCAGGATGGGAGGCAGCCAAAGGGTCCCAATTCCTAGGCATAGCAAGATCCAACTCCTGGAAGCCAAGCCCACCTACCCCCATGGCAGGGAAGGATATGACCCGCTGGTGCCAGCTCAGCCCCAGCAGTGGGACAGTGGTTCTGCATCACCCATCCGCTGGTGGATCGTGCGCTCCTGGGAATCAGCAGCTTCTCAGCTGGGAGCCAAACTGAAGTGAGAGGTCTGAGGAAATACTTTGGTTTATTCTTTTGCAGCTGCTGGTGTGATAGAACACTGGTAGCTGAAAAGACCTTCTGGCCAAACCTAGTTTATTTAAAGACATCCATTAGTTTATCAATCACCATATCATTTGAGTAAGTACATCATAACAGATAGCTAGATTGAAAACAGTAGTCAGCAAGTGGCACTCCCATCTCAAGGTACAATTCAATCATTTCTGCTTGAGAATTGTATCCTTAGCTCTTAGATACTTGGCTGAATGGTACGTGCTTTCAAAAGATCTTAAAAGCAGAGGCTATCCTGCTCTTCTGAGAGAGTTTTTGTCCTCCTGCATGACTCCAATTCCAGCAAACAACCCATCAAATCGAGAATAAAATTCACATTTAGCATTTTGTCTGTGGATTTGCAAGTTTTAATTTGATTAAAGACCATGACATTAGCATCCTGAAAAGCAGCACGATTACACAAGAGGTGGAGAGCCAGGCTGAGATGTACTCAGGAGCTCATTTCAGAAGCCTGGGTCTCCTGGAGTGCCAGCAGGGGTACTGGAGGGGGTTGCTGTATTATCGCTCTCCCTAGGCTGGATAGAAAATCGCACCTGTCTTGTCACCAATGCAAAATTCTCCCCAGCCCCCGCTGATATAATTGTCTTTGTGTCTGGAGGAAGGCACGTCTGAGAGCAAAGTGGTAATTTGTTCTCTATGACTTTGGCCTCCCAGCTGAGCTTCTTTACAAGGGTGTAATTTAGGTCTTATGCAGCAGCTCACTTAGGTGTGTCTTCAACCTGGAGCATGTATGTTGTCCCCTTTGCTTCCGTGTGACCTCTGCACAGGCATAAAGTTAGGAATGTACTGAAATGTTTTGGACAGCGTGAATTTATTTAGCCAAGCTTAAAAACAAAAGTTCTTAATCAGCTCTCAGCATTGGTGCCTTAACCATGTTCATGATGTGCTCTTCAAGACTTCATTAAGGAGAATGAAGTATTTCATATGAGCTGTGAACCACACTTGATTTTGGACTGACTATCTAGCTCTTGTAACCTGCACTGGATTCCGACAAATGCCCTGCAGTGCAAAGGATCTTAGCTGTCTGTTTTTTCATGTTCTTTCTAAAACTAAACACATTTAAAAGTCTCTAGAAGGGAGCTCTTCAGTCAGTTAGCACATTCTATCAATAGGAATGGTAATTGTTATTGGTTACTCCATGTTTTCTAGAGTCTTTCTACAGATTTTCATTTCGCAGCTATTACAGTTAAACTAATTATACACATAAATACATCCTGCACTTGTAGACAGATTTCTTTTTGTTTGAAGCATGTACATACTAATGGGATCTTTTCAATACAAATTAAACCAGCTTGAACTATTTAAGTTAATTTATATAATAGACCTTGCCTATGAAGCTTAGCATTTTTGTCTTGATTATAAACAAGGATATCTGGGAGTACACTCATTACTCCTGTGAAGCCTCCCTACTGTGAAGAGGAGTGAAGTTTTGTTCGTTTAATTTTTTTTTAAGGTTTACAATTAGATTTAAGCCAATATAAAATATCTGTAGACTTATTTGGGTACAAATGCTATTCAGATCCCCTTTTTTCCCCTCCCAGACGTTAGAGCCAGTGAACAGCAAACATTTCTAAAGTTTGTTGCACTGGTACCCTTGTCTACAAACAGGTAAGGAGAATGGGCACAAGATACCAGTCCAAGTGGCTCCCTCCCTCTCCTCTTCCTTCCAGAAACTGGGGAGCGTACCCCAAGTTGCAAGTAGAGAAGTTATGTTAGAAGCCTTAAAACTGCCTGCTGAGCTTAGCATGGGGAGAAAAGCGGGACTTCAAAGTAGTCTCCTCTTGCTTCCTTTCATGCCTGGCCTTCAAAATGTCCACTTCTCTGTGAAGAATGAGAGGAGGGGAACAGCAAATGGAGCATGCAAAGATCGCGGAGAGGGAATAGATCGAGGCTGCAAAGAAGCAGGATGAACAAATGATTAGCAATGTGCTGTAATTCCAGCAGTTGGTCATCTGAAACAGACTGGATTTCTCTCCAACAGAGCCCTGCACTGAATAATTAATAATTATGTCAGAGAGACAGCAGTTAAAAAAAAAAACAAACCTCAAACAAAACCAAACAGCCTCCCCATAAGTTCTGATTGTGCTGACTGTGATTGGAAAGGTTTCTTCAGCATTGGCTATTACTAAGACAAGCTACCATGCTTGAATTTCTTTCTTTCCATAATTATTACCAAAGAATTTCCTTCACACATATGTGATAGTTAAACCCTCTCATGAGTTCTCTAGCCTAGGTCTGAACCAGCACTAGCTATTGTCAATATATTTTTATTTCATTTTTAGTCTCATTTGGATCCAAACATTTTGCTTTCCTTGATCGAGACTGAACAATACTTAGGTAAATGTGTAGTCCCAGGCTTGCCTTTCCATTCATATTCCGTGTTTAAGGTTACAACTCATTTTGTTCTCTTTCTGCTTGTAATTGCTAATGCATCTTTACAGTAAATTTCTAAAACATGTCCTTCTGTGATCCAAGCTTACTTCAGTGTCCTTTAGTGGCACTGCCTTTCCTTTTCTGTTTTTCCTCACATCCTTCTCGTTTTTTCCTTCTTCTTTTAAGTGCAGACACTCAAGCAATTTTTTTCTGCCAGTAAGTTTGAATTCAGCGCTCTCACATTAGGAATCCTGCCACTGCCCCTTCTTCCTCTTCCATTTGCTTTGTGTTGTTTCGTCTTCTGGAAACAGCTGTATCTTTCGTGGCTGGCTCATTTTTGTATTTTATCAGATTGCTCTCTACCCATCCACAAAGGGAGCTATCCTCGTCTTCCTCAACCTTCTGCTACTCAAACAAAAATGCTCACACCTTTGTTGATGCAGTTCTGCATCATGAGTAAGGTTTCAGGCTTCTCATGACCTGCTGGAATGCCAATGAGAGACCTCTAAGTTTTACTGCTTTCAAGTGCATTGAGAGGATGATGGCATAAGAATAATTGACTAATATTTTAATACACAAATAAGATAGTGTAACAGTAGAATTGGTTGTATTTTATTTCTTCCTAGACTTCCTTTTGCATCTCAGTATGTCTTTTAGAGCATAAGGTGTACAGAATGAAGACTCTATTCAAGTCCATTCTGTGCAGTAGCTACTGAATATAGCCTAATCTGAATGGATACATTTAGGTGCTGCTTTAATGTTGCTGTTTAATAATAATAAAAGGAGACTTTTTGTAGCACTAAATACTGTTTGAATTCACCATTACTGCTTGCTGCTGCTTTACCTCCCTGGCTTTTTTTTCCACCTATTGCCATTTAAAACAAGGAACACAGACTGTGGGGATGGATGTTAACATGCAAATTCAAAGGGAAAGTCACTTGCTCTGTTTAACATTATGAACTGATGCTTTAAAAGATTATCTGCTTCAATGCTAATTTTACCTTGTGATGGAAGTTAGGCTTTAAATATGTAAAATGCGATGAGAGGGCAACAACTGCTATCAGTAGTCTGGAGAAGCTGTCTTGTTTGCCTCAGAATGATTGTGTGACCTGCCTCTCAAAGCCAGGTCTGTTTAATTATCAAACTACCTAGAAACACAGGAGAGCGGTGCAGAAAGCAGCCAGTGGTTCAGCTGGTGAGGAGCTGCAGGAACTCCTGAAGTTTCAAGGGAGCTTGAAGAAAAGGTAGTGCCCTTTTAGTTCACGTACATTTTTAGGGCTGTAGACACCTAGGAGTCCAGAAACTACTGTTCCACGATTCTGCTGAAAGAAGGTAACTGAGTCCAAAAGACTCAGAAGACAAAATTTCTATCATGTGGATAAGGTGTGGCGTAATAGGGAACAGTCTGTGGAGAGCTCTACAAGGTATGTGTTAACAGTAGCAACATCTTTCACGCCCTCCAACATCTATTAATCAATACATGTTCTATATTGATTAGTAAGAAAAAGGCAACTCCTAAATTCTGCAGAGGAAGGGCAGCAGAGTATTGACTTGAAGAAAACCAAACAGCCCCCTCCTTCTCCTCCTCCCCCGCCAGTAGTATTTATGTATAATGGATTTCTTTAAACAGTCCAAATTTCATGGTTCAGAGAATGAAGCCTCCATGGACTGTGCCACTACTACAAGAAAGAAACAGTTCAGTATCTTTTCAGACAAAGCTGTGGACTTTAGCAAAAAGGCTCTTATTTAACTCAAAAATAGCAATTGTAGCCCACGCTAATTACATTATGCACACTCCAACAACTGATAGCCATTGACCTGTATGGAACTTTTCCAGTTACAAACTGATTAAAACCGCTTCAGGCAATCGTTCTGTTCTACGAGGAAGTGCTGATGCCGGATGTAATGACCTGACCAATGCTAAGCAAATGCAAAGCCCTCTAAGCAGAGCGGTACAAATATAGACAGCCAAAAGGCCGTGCACTGTGTGCTTATCAGCTGTGAATGCTGAGAGCAGGTTTCACAGCCATGAATAATCCTCAGCTGGCTAGTCATCCTTGGCATGTTCCCATGTAGCTGAATGTACAGCAGCTAATTTATTTCTGGGCTGAACCGGATACATTTTCAAAAATATCTTAGTTTCCTGGGTAGTGCAAGAAGTTACATTTATGTCCTGTTTGAATTGAGTAAGTGGGCGAAAAGCATCAGTGGAAAGTCATTGCTTCGCCCATGGCAGCTCAACCGCTTTGTCTCTTCCTCCAGTCCTGGGTTAAAAAGAGCTGAAAGACTGGGGACCCCACTTTCTGGTGTATGTTTGTGTATACAAAAGGTGTGTCCCCTTTCCTGCCAGTAGTCCTTGAGGAGTTTTATCTAAAATGTAGGTATTTACATAATTAGGATACACATTTAAGGGTCACTAAACACAAGAATGTAACTGTGTTTGACATACTGTCGAGCCCGGAAGGCTTTAGAAACTTAGATTTGCTGTATCTGAATAATGTAGTTGTCATAAATTGATATTACCCTTCCTGTATCTACATTTGACAGTATAAACCAAAGATTGCCATATGCTGCATGCCACACACCAAGACATGAACATTTACCCAGGTTGCTTTGGTTCTTCACAAGCCAGACTTCTATCAAGGTGATGTGCGACTTTCCCTGCACCAGTGCTGCAATGGATGGTTAGAATGAATGCATTTCTGAGTTATCCTTTTAATTCTCTCTTTATTATTTTCAAGATGGTGAAATTATTAAAATTCAGATTTTTGATGCTTTTTCCTGTGGTGCATTGCTAAATAACTTTATTTTTCCATTTTCTTACCAAATGAGGAAAAAAGAGTAAGGATAACAAATAACAAGACCATTTAAATATTAAAAACAGGTCTACAATGAGGAATTCTCCTTTATCAGTGTTTTATACTAAAGTGATAAAAAGGAAAAAGTTTCCTTGAAATTTCCAGACACTAATTATTCTTCTTGGGAAAGAGAAAATTGTTAAAAATGGCCAAGTTTTGCTGAGTGTTTCAAAATCCAGCAAAGGTAAGTCAGAAGGAGGCAGGCGAGCATAGCAGTAAAAAATGAAGCATCTGACATTCTTGTTTGCAGTTTTATAGTTTCTGTGCTTCCAAGCTCAATATAAGTCAGATCAACTCCCTTACCTCACTAATCCTTTCAAACCACTTACATTACAGGTTGCTGCTGTTGGTCAGAAAAGCAGGGAAGCAAGGTCATGCTTTCACATGAGTAGCAGGAGAGAAAAAGTTAAGGAATTTCAGAGCTGTTGGGAAAGAGTCAGGAAAAAGTTACTATCTCTATCTGTCTTCTGTAATAACCCCATCTGTTTTCCTCTACTTGACTGGACCAGCAAGAATTTTATTTTGTTTAAAGGAGGATGTACACATTTGGTTGTGGAGTCTAGTGGACAATGAAGTCCTGAGCTAAATGGAGAAATTCAAGCCTGTACAGAGGTATCGGAATGGGGCAGTGCCCGTTCCCCATCCCTGTTCAATCAAGGCAGATTCACAGTGACCCACATGTAAACTCTTTCTGTTTGTTATTTTTGTTTTTTTTTTTTTTTTCTTTTTTTCTCCCCAAGAGGGTTCTGGCCCATTGCTGTTAACAACTTCGTAACATCATCAGAGCACCAAACACAAACAGCTAACCCAGACCATGGAGCCTCAGTTCACCCCCTTTCACTGTGCCCTGTATATCCTTTCAACAACAGTTTTATATAACATGGACCAAGGATTCATCTGGGCATCCACGCAAATTAAAGTTTCAACCAGGTAGCGCTCAGCTTAAGTGTACATCCTTTGCAGCTTTTCCATGTTGCCAGTTAATGGTTATTAGAGAGAAGGTTAGTTTGGCATATGATTTTAAACAAATGAAACAAACAGCATACATTTGCACTGTGAAATGTAATTACATTATTGTGTAAATTGGATTATTTTTTTTCTCCTTTATCTTAAGTTATCTGGGCAATAGCTTATCCAGCTATAATTAAATCCACAAACAAGGGATAATGAGTTGCAGGATTATGCAAGACTCATGCTTGGGATTTACTATGACTGTGTCATTGGAAAACAACTGGTGAAGTAGCATTTCCATGGCTAGCACAAAACTGGTACATCTTTTTCCTTGGAGAATCTATTTCACATTCCACAAGTACTATATTTTACTGCAGTAACTCGGAGATGCAGAGGACACAGCTTTTCAGAATTACAGAAAATTATGTAGCAGCCCCCAAGTAAGAGAGATGGCCTGTTTCTTTCCTTTCCACAAATGGTCTCAGATTGGCTGGGCAGAAATTGTCTTCCTTCCCCCAGCACCAGGGAGAAACAAATGCAGACCATGAATTAGTACTAGCTCATATATGGAAATACATAGATAAACTCAGAGGACCTTCCAGTTAAAGAGGAAGATGCCACAGTGAGCCTTTTTTTGGCCATTTCCCTTCTTCAGAGTCATTTTTTTCCAATAGATGTGGAACATTGCTCTTTATGGGCTTTGAAAGAAAGGCCATTAAAGATCATGGTCTTTCCCAATATATCCTTTNAGGGGTTAAACCACAACACTTGTAAACTGGTTGGATTAGTTTTCTTTCTAATTTTCTGTTCGGTCTCTGTAGGTTTCTTTTGGAGTGATGATTTTTTCCTTCTCTAAGTATATTGAAATCAGAGGTGTCTTTTTTGTGTGTGTGTGTAAAAAGTGAGATTGATTGAGAAGACACTCATTAGTTTCCAAAGGAAAAAAAAAAAGACTATTTAAGTCAGAATAATTAAATAGAAGAGGTTTCATTTTACTTTATAGGCCTTCAGTGGCACTCTTAAGCATGGACATCTGAGGCTCAACTCCTTTCTTTGTTGAAGTGGGATTTGACTCATTTACCAATTGGAAGATAAAACCACAAGCATAGCTTACTCACATGTGGGGTCCTGCAAGTCTCTCCCATTTGACAATGTTGTACTTGGTGTGTAACACCAAGTGTTCACTGGAGCAGGAGGAGGGGCTCATTGTATAGGTGAATGTCCTCGCCATCTGGTGACAGAGTTAACTTCACATTTGCTTCCTGATGGCTCCCTGAGCATTTGAGTATTTAAAACCAAGTGGAAGAACAAGAAGCCTTAAAGATAGGCATGGCTTAAACACATTTCAAAATACCCTTTGGAATAACCCTGGCAGGGACACTTGTCTGAGAGATCTGCATTCAAATCTCTACAACTAAAGCCAGCTGTCATCCCTGTTAGGTGTCCTACTGGATAAAAAAAGTAACACCTCCTTTTTTGCTTTCCTTCTTTCTTGTACTGGGCATAGTTAAAAGTCTAGCTTTCTGCTTCTGTTAGTTTGTGTTCAAAATGATTGAAATGGATGGTGGTATTAACTATTGTCTCATTAGCATCCTTTCTTATGGTCACTTTACAGTTGTTTTGATCACTCCCCATTGGAGGTTCAAGAGATGTAACTAGTTGGCCTATATGCTGGCATGGGCAGTCTCCCATATATTTTGGTGCTGGAACACAGAAAGAGGCAGAACAAGACCTGTGTGGCTCTCGCTCTCTCACCCAAGTTTGGGTGGGGAAGAGGATGTGGATGGAAGTTGAGTTCCAGCCTTCCCAGGTGTCTGGCTGACGGAGCACAGGAGGAGCAGCAAGAAGCAACAGTCTGCAGCAGAGCAGAGAGTCACTGCTCTGGGAATCACTGGTCTCCTCACTTGGAAGTGATATGTAGGGATGTTTTCTGAGCCTGAAATAACTACCTTATATGTAGATATATGGAAAAGGCAAAGTGGGGCTCTGAAGTACCGTCTTGGCATTTCCAAAGTGTTGGTATTTCTTGGTTGTCTTGCTGAATTGTTAATAAAAACAGTTAATTCCATTGCTGTCTTTTTTTGTCCCTCAGCACAAGAGATGTATGTTTTCTGACACATTTTTCTGAATTAAGAGGTACTGTGTTAACTTCTGAGTTTTGAAGAAGGAGGAAGTAGGGAGAAAGGGCAAAACTGTCACCCATTTAGCATGGCTAATCTGAGCAGAAAAATGTTCACTTATTTACATTTGCAAACGATTTTCTGATCATGTCTATAAATCATGCCTCTGTAAACAAATTTATGTTTTTACTTAAAAGCAGACCCTTTCTGAGCATATACTTTGCATACTTCTATCAAAATTGTTCTAGGTCCTGTTTAGCTGTATTAATGTTGCCTTATGTCCCTGCTGGGGTAGCTGTCCACAAAGAAATTAGAGCAATACACTTCTCAGTTAATGCCTGAAACGTAGGAATCCTGCCTCCAGGTTTGTTTGCATCTGCTTATTTGGTTGGTTTGGTTTTTTCCTGGTACTGTTTATGAGTGGGTGATGAACACTGCCATGTGTTTGTCTCTGGTTTGCCTGAAGCCTTCAGTTTGATCTACAGATGCTTGAAAAAGCCCATCCGGCATCAGTACAGCAGACCTTCTGAAGTTAACCTGTTTTCCCAGGGAGGTAAAATTGCATCCTAGCTTCTAAGGTCATCTGCCGGTATTTAGGCTGGTCTTGCTTTTTCTTGTGTGTTTGAAAACAAAGGTACAATTAAGATTCAGTCCTGCCGGTTGCTGTTCCTGTCTGTAGGTGCTCTGATGCAACCCATCCATCTTCATGTTTTACGGTAATGTTCCAGATTTGCGGTTGTCTGCCAGCCCACTCTGTGCACTGCAGCCAGCCTGGGAACCCTGTGCAAGGGGGCAGAAGCATACATCAGGAGGATGTATGGCTTATCCTTGGGGGGTCTTCCAGAACTGCCCTGTACTCTGACGTATAGATTCTGTGCATATTCATCCACTGTTTGTTTCCACATGGAGCAACTTACTTTAAGCCCTTCCTCTCTCAGGAGAACCAGTGAAAGCTCCCCTTACCTGTGTCAAGCATACGTAGTGTTGTACAGCAGCAGTTATACTGTGGCTGTAGTGTGAGACAGCACCAAACCAGGCACCGTTATTTTCAGCTTGTCACCCTAATCGGCCTGCATCCACAGGAGATTAATTACTAACAGTCTTCTAAGCTCTCCCACTGGAATACTCTGTGTGGAGCTTCTGATTTCCTTGGCTACAATGGCCTGAATCTTAGTGAAGTTCCTTCCCTTCTTCCCACTCTCTCTCTCTCTCTCAATCTCTTGGCAGCTGCCAGCAGAAGTCAACTCCGTGCCGACCCTGTTGCAAGCCAGAATCTTTTGCAAAATCTGTACTGCAGCTTTGCCTACAGAGGGCTGCTTTCATGCTTGTCTTCTGTAACAGAGATATATCTTTCCAGTACATTTATGCTGAGCAAATTCCCCCAGCTAACATCCTGGAATGGCTGGAATGTCTTTTCCCAGTTTCTAAAGGTCACTCCCATAGGATGGGCTTCTTTTTATTTCTCCTCACTAGATTTCTTCATGAGGATGCACACAGTTGATATAGTATTGGTCGTACTTTGTCCCAGAACTAAATCATATTG
The DNA here is from genome assembly GCA_013400535.1 of Scopus umbretta. NCBI lineage: Eukaryota > Metazoa > Chordata > Aves > Pelecaniformes > Scopidae > Scopus > Scopus umbretta. Next base: position 9,522 of record VZTL01050102.1, on the reverse strand, counting down.
CCTTTTTCAAATCCCAAAAGTTCCTTCAACAGCTCTTCAATATTTATTGTCAAAAATTAATAATATGTAAAATTGCCTTAGCTGGACAACAATTTGCATAGAGTATGATTTTGTCCTTCTGTTTAAAAGCTTGTATCATACAGCTCTTCTGCTAGCCATCCAATATCTCTTACATCAAGTGTTAATGACTCTGTAGAATGAGTGATGTCTGACAGATACAGTTCTGCTATTAATTTGCGTAATTAATTTGATGTACAATTAATGAGAATGAATGAATCTTTTCCTGCTGTTCTTGTTGGCTCTGCTTTGTGAGTTTTCAGAGATTACTTCCGTACACAAGAGATGATAGGATATAAACGCTCCTGTATTCTCCAGATATGCATATGCTTGAATACTTAAACTTATACCTTTTATCTGTTTTAGGTCATAAAATAGGTAGAAATTGGTATAATTAAGTTATATTTTGATTCCTCTTCATACTTGGAAAAAGCTGGCGTGCTTGAACCAGAAGACCACGGTTGCACAAGCACGGATGCTAGGCATGTAATTCTAAGAGAAAAATTTAACACCGTCAAGATTAATTCTTCTTGAAGATACTGTTTCTAGCTGGCCATTTGCTGTACATATAGGGATATTAGGAACTGATATGTCTACCTATTCAAGGTAAAATCCTGCCCTCTTTGAAGACTTCAGCAATGAACCATTCTGGAAAGTGAGTATTTACCCTGTCAGTGCAAGCATTGTTTGTCTGGAGGTGTTTACAGCTTTGGGAGTTGAAATTCCCATTCTGGTGACTTATTCTGAGGATGTCTGGGTGGGAAATTTGGAAATGAACATCACAGACATGGGCTGAAAAGGAGTTGAGTTGGTTAAGTATTTCTTGTCATCTTTTATATAATTTCTCTTTTGACTCTTTTGATTTATAAAGAAAAATGAAACCCTGATAGAGAAACAGCAGGCGCTTCATCTATGACAAAGTTAGAGAAATAGAACAGAAAGTGGGAGAAGTTACACAGGAGGCATGAAGTTTGTTTGACATCAGAATTTGTGGCCTGTGCTTTTGCCTGCTACTTGTGACTCGATCAGCTATTTCAGTCTAATGTCTGGGCAACTTTTCCTCAT
>VZTL01050084.1:0-10721 GCA_013400535.1 Scopus umbretta | reverse complement strand
TTGGAGAGTATCAGTGCAGGCTTCAGCTGCCTTTCATTTGCCTGCCTTAAATGTATGTCATGTCCATCTTTGCTCCTAAAAGTTGTGCGTACATAATTACCTGTCATCCTACAAATAGCCCAACAGAGCTGCGATTGCAAAGCCAGCTATGAATGGGCTGCACACAGAGGGCACGTAGTTTTTCTGTGCATTAGGTTTTATTTGCAATTACTTTTTGCTGGAATTTTTTGTTGTGCTGTTGTTCTTTGGCTCTGTAATTTCACAAGACTACCATACAAGTTCAAATCCTTACGGTAAACTATTAGTACCCTTAAGTCCATTTATTTTCTAACATTTTAACGTTTTCTGCTGTATTATGGATGTTTGGTTTAGCTTTTTTGCTTTAGCCAAATGCTTTTTGTCTGATACTGCCAATTTCATGATCTGTAGGGAAGGTATGTTTAATTTAAAATCCAAGGACACTTGTGAAGGGCTTCTGTGTGTTCAAAGACAGAATTAAGAATAAATCCTCTGGGTTTTTTCTTTTTGACCTTTTTAAACTACAAAAATGTGTTTTAATGGGTTTCCTCAATACTGTGGTGAAGATTTGTACGGTTTTTGTTCTACCTTGTTCTCAACCTGCTTTTCATTGCATCTTTCTTTTAGTTTGGCTCCTATGAAATATGAGAGTCAGATTTCTAACATACAGCGTGTTGGAACAGGTTTTACTGCATCTCCTTTCTTTCCACTTGTGTGTTTGGGTACATGCAGGTTTGAGAATTGTCTAACTTTGCTTGCTGATTAGAATGTTCTAATTTCTTTGCAGGGTTAAAAAGAAGACCTACTTCTGTGAATCAATACAAATTCACCTGTCTTAGCTTAAGCTGTAGTTGTTAGGTATCTTTGTACTTTTGATAGACATGTCCTGCTTATTTTAATTAACTCTTGGGCAGAAGTCAACAATACTGAGAGGCAAAGACCTCAGCCAAACCAGGTGTCTGTTCCAACTGATGGGGTGGCTAGCATTTTCTGCTTACTGTCAGAAGTACTTCAGAACTATATTACCTTGTTTTCACATTAGAATGAGGTTTAAGGCTACTGCCTTGAATACTTGCTCTTTTAAAATTCTTTCCCATTCCCCTCCCCCCTTTTTGAAAATTACTATTATTTTTGTATGCTCATGTAGAAAACCTTAACGAATGAGGCATCTAGAGTTGAGAGGTCGGGGTACTCCTCAACTTTGCAGCAGAACTAAGTATTTCAACAGTTTTATGTGAATTGGATATGAAGAGTATTTTCTTTAATTCTAAATCGTGGGTGTGATAGTGTTTGTTTCTCATGGCATTTTGAGCAGATCTACTGACATAAAGATATTCTTGAGGTTTTTCTTTAAACATTAGTTGAATTTTTGGTGACACTAAAACGTTGTACTATGGCTAGAAAACAAAACTTGACAGCCAATCAAGATTTTTTTCAATCCTATTGAAATTAATAAGGAAATTAGAAGAAATAATGAGTTCCAAGGGCATCTCTAGTATATATGCAAGAACTTTTTAGGCCTGATTTAGTAAAGTAATCTGTGACTTTTGGGTTCTGAATGACTGCAAGGAGAAATGTTCTTAGAATTTGCTTGTATAGTTGTTCTCTCATGATGTTTGTACATGGTGTTTCCTAAAACCTCTCATTAGCTGTTTTAAGATAAGCCAGAGGAAAAAAATCTGGTAATGGTCTGTAACTTCTTAAATGTTTCTTCATGGAATTAGTTGTTTAGAGGACTCAGGTATATGTTTTATATTGCTTCACAGAAGCAAAACAAAATCGTGCCACCTTTTTAGTAAGAACGGTAAGTCTGACAGCTGGAGCAGTTGCTCCAATTGTCCAGGTTTCTAACGCCCCTATCTTGCTATCTGGTTTTGTGTGAGCTTTTTATTTATTTTGGCTTACTCATTTATGCATATTTTTTTTCTTTGAAAAATTTCCCTTTAGAGATGTGTTCTCTTTGCTGAGCTATTAGAAGCACTGGAGAAATGCTTTCTTTTTTTGAAAGAGATAGTGTGTCACATTTTAATTCTTTTAAAATTTTTTTTACTGCCAAGGTTCTTAAAAAATGGAGGCAGGAATGGTTTGTTACTTGAGAAACTTTCATGCTCTACTGGGACATGTATAGCTCTTCAGAGAACTTTACAACACTTCTGTAACTATAACTGCATCACTAAGTACCATCAGTTTCTTATTTAAGAAGCCAGGAAGGTAAGTGTTTGTTTCTGTCCCAGCATTAAACTGAAGAGTTGCTGGATACCCGTTCCATGCTTAGTTCCCTAGGTTGTGCTGCTTGTGCCAAGGTATCGATCTTTAGAGTGTTGAGCAATCTTTGTGGGTTGCCCCTGTGTGTACGTTGCAGAATTTGTCAGACATGGGATATGTTGCCCTGGAATAGGGCTCACTTGTCAGGAGACTGTGTGTTCTCCCATTTGGGGCTTTTCTGAATGTTATGAAGTGCAATTTAAATTTTGCTCAGAAATGCTCAGCCGGTAATCTCGGTCGTCTAAGTTTTAACATATATCATAGTAGCTTTTTAACACATAAGATGAACCTGAATGTTTCCAGCTGTTATTTGAAATCCCAGTTCACAAGGATACTTGTTTCAAGAACTGAAATTTATTGCATTTGTGTGACAAGGAATAGAAATAAATATGCTACTGTATATACTTGTTTTCTAATAGCATAAATTGATGGAAGTGCAATATTTATGTAGAACGGTACTACTTGGAAGAACATTTGGGGAAACCAAATCTTCTTTATAGTTTTTTACAAAAAATAATGAATACTAAAACTGAGGGACTGCTGACATGCCTTTTCACCATATCACAGGGTAGGGGAAACCCTGTTCTGGTTTTTTATTACACTCTGCACAAATCCTGTGATTTCTTGACTTCCTGGATTATCTTTTAAACCTTTTTGGCTGTATGGAAAAGACACACCGACTTGCCACTTGCTGTGGTCTTAGGAAACCCAGAAGAAGATGCTTTGCATGGTAAAGTGGAACCTGCTGTGTGTTCTGTTATAAACAAAACTTAAAAGCACAGACATCTAACTCTCCGGTTATAGCTGGTGTTTGCACAGTGCATGTGTTACCTAGGGAAGCTGTGCTGGTGGTGACGAGAGTACAGAGAGCAGCATTCCACAGAACTAGTGACTTTGTACCCTGAAAGTGTTTAGCAACCTGTAGAGATTATAACAGCAAACATTTTAACCAACTTTGAAGAAGTTGCTATTGCAGGAAGAAAATAATCATTTAACCTTAAATAAACACTTTCTGAAACTTGTTAGGAAAAAAAATACAGTTTTATTCTTATTTTGTGGATTTGTTTCTGGGTAGACTCTGCACATGTGCAAAGGTTTTGCCTTCTCTTCAGTATAATAGTTTGTCATGTTGGCCATGCAGGGTGGTTGGCAGCAGCAGTATTTTATATGTAGTACAACTACATAAATGCCAATCAAGTTATAAACAGCAGAAAAAGTTAGCTTAAAATACAGCTGAGTTAGGAAGAAAAATAAGAGTTTGACAATACAATGTAAATCTGACTGTTCTGTACAAAACACAGTCTGGAACGTGCATGCCTACTTATTGCCGGTCTTCTGTGTGTCTTGGCAAAGTGCATTGGCTTTTTATCAGGTGGGCAAAGTAAAAAGTAAACTTAGTAGGTATCAGGAAGACTAGAAGCTCAATATATGATTGCTAGGATGTAGTTGTTATAAGGCTATAGTAAGTTTAATAACAATAATAATAGTGAAATTGTTAGCAATTTGAAATCCCTTAAGCCCACCTGGAGGTGGGTGAGACTCTACAAACAGCATCCTTTTCTTTCCTTACAGCTCTGAGAGTATCTCTGCAACAAGCTTGCCTTATGTGTGACTGAGTTGGCTTTAGCCATTGATAGCTTTTGAATGTGAAATACTACTGGAGCCTGTTGTATTTGGGGTATTTTTGTTTTACTGTTTCTGAAGATGGACCCTTTAACATGGGTTTATTTGTCAATGATGCATAAAATTGTGGTCCATCACACACTTTAGAGTATGTATAGATCCATGCCACATTCAAATGAGCTTTGTGTCTACCTGAAAGGCTCGTGTGCCAGGTTAGCTCAAAAATAGATGTTATGATACAGATTTAGGTGTTTCCTCAATTTTTGCAGTGGGCAGAAATCGCCCCCATGCTTGGGCTTGGATCAAGCTAAAGGATGACTTCCTGCTTGGTTCCTGCTCTTGTCTCACGTTTGACTTTTGGTAAACACAAGCCAGTCCATTTCTGACAAATCTCTTACTTGACATTCTCACTTCAGTGTAGAATTTAAGGGTGGCTTAAGGAACAAAATGATGCTTCTGATTTGTTTGCCAAGGATAGTAAATTCTGCTGTAGAATTCCGGTGAGTTGTTGAAACTATACATTTAAATATTGAATAGAATGGTGTTTCCTAAGCAATTATTTAAACAAAACACTGTCTGAGTGATGTTCAAAACCCATCTTTTAATTGGCTTAGAAAGCTAATTAATGAGAGGGCCTTAGGGTCTTGAAAAACCTTGAGAGTTTATACTTGCTTTTCAGATGTGAAAAAGGGTTATGTAACTGATTAGTGTGGGCAGCCACAGCCTTTCAGATTATAAGTAAGGAGCATAGCTCCGAAGACACCAATTTGCCAAAATAGCTTGGATAAGTTTGAAAACGCTATTAAATAATTACTAGTTTTGACTGAAGCATTGTTCCTATAGAGCCTCTAATGGGTATTGAATAGGTATGAAAGGAAAGAGTAAGTGTTTGACTTCTTAAACATACTTTTTTCTTTTTTTTTTAAACTTAAACTGAGCCAGGGCTTTCCAGAATTTTTTAGCAATGGAACAGCTCTCCTCCTTCAATATATTCAAGACCACCGTGCACTTCTGATAGAGACTCACAGGGAAAATACTCTAAATAGGACTATGTGCCAAGCGTGGCCATTTGGACCACCGTTTGGAAACTGCTGCTTGTTAATACTTATTTGCAAGCCTATACTCTAACTCTTCTGGCCACAGCATGAACATGTGTTTTAATAGTGTAAGTACTGTAAAAATCATAACAATGACTGTCATGATTTTCTTTGTAGATAAATCTTCTACTATTACTGCATTTTCCCAGCTTTTTCATATTTGATCTGCTGTATTGGAAAATGTAAGTTTTTACACTCTAGTAACTGTACATGTGGAATCACTTAAAAATAACAATAAATACGTTTCCACATATGGACTTTTCATGGGCCCTGATTTTCAGAACAGAGATTAAATACATGCTCCTTTTTTAAGGAAACATTTGCATAACATTTAACTGAGCAACATACGTTGTGTTAAATAAGGGTATCTCCTGAGCTGGAAATTAAACTTGCTAACATTTTTTTCTTTGATTCAGTCTATGATATGTGAGCAAGCCCAGCTTTTGTAACTGATTATTATGGACATATCAACTTGGATATTATCAAAGTACAATTGCAGAATTGCAAACAGTAACTGAAAAAAGTTAATATGGTTAAACTTATTCTCATGTTCAGGCTGAAAAGGGGTTGAATGAAATCCGAGTTGCTTTTTACTGAAAGCTTTCAGATTTTGCTTGATGGTTTCTTACATATATTTCATTGAGAAGACTATAACTACTTGAAAATAGAAGCAATAAATTATAGAGGTTTTTTCAGTGTAACCGTAGTGCTGTTTCTGTGACATTAGCAGACCTCTTGAATCTAGTGGCTTTTGGCTTTGAGTTTTTTAAAGGCAATTTCTTGTTACATGATTATTCCATTGTGTTTGTGTTGAGTTGAAAGCCAGCACACAAGGTGTGTGCCCAGATTGCCCACGGTAGCTGTACGTCCAGAATACCAGATCTGCATTGCTGCCCAGGGCTGGTGCATGTGCTTTGCCTTCCAATGAAGATAGAGCAGATGAAGCAGCATCAGCTGTACTCGGTCAGATAGCTGCGCTCTCTTCTTTACCTGAACATAATTAGGAGTTACTTTTGCTAGGGAAGTTCTAGTTAAGCTCTTTGGTTTTTACCATGATATAAGGCATAAATAATTGGGTCTTATTTTTGTTTCTTGGTACCAAGGTCTGTGTTTGATGGCAATCAGCAGATGCTTAGTCTGAGAACGTCCATATGTATGGTTTGCCTTACAGACCCCTCTTTAGTAGTGCACCGCTGTCCTGTGAGCTGCCCAGGCCGTTTGTCTTGCTGTGCCAATCAAGTGCTGGGCTGCCAGGGTGCTTGAGGTTGTGTGTGTGCTGGAGGGTGCTTTCTGACTGCACTGGGGTTTTGTATCTCATTATCAGCAGAGCGAGCAGGTCTGGTCTTGTTGGTGGCCTTGGGGCAACCCTAAAGAAGCAGAGTAGTTAAAACCAAAGTATTTGGTCTTTGAAATGCCACTTGGTGGATGACAGTTGTTTGGAGGGCCTGTTTTCTAGCATTCCACACCTCCTCTTTTCCAAATCATGAATGGAGACTTTGTGGGAAGTCTGCAAGGCTTTCTGAGAATTCTGTGATACCCATCTAAAATGATTCTTAATGGAAGTGCTCATGAAGAGCTGGTGTGACAGAGATGCTGTCTCAGTAGCAGACTCCTGCTTTGAAGTTGACTCTGTCACATGTTCTGGCTGCAACAGCCAGGTCCAGGAGACAGGAGATCTGTTGAGTGAAATCAACTTTGTGCCATGAAGAAATGCTCTGACACACTTCATCCATCTGTCTGGGCTGGCAGTTACTCCTTCTCCCTGAAGCAGGAGAGATCAAAGATTCCCAGGTGTGGCCCAGCATTATTTGCTTTCACAGAGCTGGCTAAACAGGGGCATAAGATTTAATGAGGGTTTCTCTAAGCAGGGGGACACCTCCTGTGTCAAAATCACATCAGTTCTGTGAGGTTGTTTAAGGCTGGAGGGTTACATACCTTGGAGTCAGTACTGCATCCTTCATCTTTGAGTGAATCAAAGTATGACTGTTTCTGCGATGTTAATGTTGACATACTGGTACTTCTTGGTAAAGGTGTTGTTTTCTTCCACCAAGACTGCTTGGTGTCTGCAGGTCTGAAATCCTCTACCAAGGCAGTTTTACTCTCCATGTATCTCAAGTCTCTGTAACAATAAAAAAGTGCTGCTATTTCCTCTTAGCGTATTTCTTCCTTCACTTAGGCATCCCTTGAAGAAATCTCATTGTTAAAGTTTCTTTACTTTGAGAAGTCTTCCCACTTTCCTCTCTTATTGCATAAGAAGTGCTGATGGAACACAAGACTGAGTTTGTTTGCCTTGCAAAATGATCAGCCTTTCTCCTTGGCTTCTTGGTCAGTTCCATCCAAAGCAAAATCAGTCATCTTTGAAAGGTCTAGGAAGATTCCAGCATCTTGTTTGCTGAGACTATGTCTCTGATTGCTGTAGCCAGGACTTTCTCAAGCTTTGTGGACATTCTTGTTGAGATGCCATGCATATCATATGGGAAGATCTCAGTTTTCTTTGATATTCCACAGGTGAGCTACCAGCTACTCAAGTCTTGTTCAGCTGTTCTCATTAATGTGCAGACTATGAACTCTAGCAGGTCTCTGTCTCCCTTCTAGAATTGCATAGAAGGGCAGATAGCAGTTATCAGTTTTCCTTTAAAAGGTGTAAACACTTCTTTGAACATTTTAATCAAACCATACATAGCCACTGAGCTCTAGCCTGTAGATAGATTATGTGAATATAAATAGAGTTGGGAAGAAGTTTTGTTTGGAGAATCTCGTGGCTGTGCTCAGGAAAGCCTGTTTCTTTCAAGTGGCTTTGAGGCATATCTAATCCCAAAGGTGGATGAATCTTTCGTGTTCTGAAGTGCAGCAGGGCAGGAATGTCCAAGTATGTTGTGTTTCGATGGGCTCATCATGAGTGAAAAACTATATAGAGTTTGGTTGTTGCCTTGAGAGGTTGTGGAGACTCCATCCTTGGAGATATTAAAGACCCATTTGGACATGATCCATTGCAGCCCAATCTAGCTGACCCTCTTTTGGGCAGGGGGTTGGACTAGATGATCTCCAGACGTCCCTTCCAACCTCAGCCATTATGTGATAGTGTCACAGTGATTCCAGTGTAAATTTCCCCAGTTTGGGGATGAGGGTAGGATGATGGGGGTCACTCCGTGCAGTTCAAAGCAACAAGAAGAAAATTTCAAGCAGTATCTGTCTTTGAGATTATCTCTCTGGTTGGGTAGCATCTGCAGCTCTGAACCTTCCTGAGGTAGGATCAGTTGAACCCTGCAGCTACAGATGAGGCCTGTGGCTAATTCCCACCACATACCCCTCTTATTTCACTCAGTGTGATCAGCTGTTCTTTTGGGTCTGAAAATGGACCTCTTCTGTCTGGACAAGAAATAGTTGTCTGTCCTGTGGCCAGAAAGGATAGGATAGAGGTTGATAAGAGTATGAATGACATGGAGAGATTAAAAGGGGGACAATTATCAGTTGATTCCTCTTCCCCCCCAAATCCAAGAACTAGGGGCACTAAGTAAAATTAGCAATGGTTCTTAATTAGAAGTGTGATGAAGCTACGTAAGTCCTTCCTTTTGAAGTGGAGGGATGTAGTTTGCATTCTGCTCTGGTGGTGCCATCATTTCTGAACTCTTTGTAACATAAACCTTTGTGCTGTGCTTCTCTATTCTGAAGTGGGTGGAGAAAAAACAAAGCAAAAGGGAATTCGGAGTTCAAGATTTCCTAGACCAAAGCTGCTTTTTGTCATTAATACTGAAAAAATAATTGGCATCTTGAGAAAGAATAACAAATTACCAGAAGAAATCTTGTGGCAATGAATTGTGAGTATGTGAGTATGTTCTTCATCTGGAACTTGCAACAATGGGAGGGTCCTGGTCTACTTGTATTTGGTTGCTGTACTCATTTGCCTTTTTCAGATATTTGTATATTGTTTTTCTTCACAGTAAAGAAGATAAAGTTAATAAAAGAATGGTATTACATAAGTAAAAACCTAAATCATAATGCGTTTGCATGACACTATAGAATATCCAAAGCAGCACTGTTGACTGTCAAGCTACCATTTCCCATATTTCAAAGTCTTGAGTGCATAACCTAAATTACATTCTCTAAGAATTTGTGCAGGAACGTTCCTGCATTTAATTAGCGGGAAACAATAAGGTTGTAACTTTGAACTGCAGCACTGATGTCTTAGTGTATTCGACTGAACTACAAAATTGCCGTCAGTCTTTGGTACGATGGATAGTATTTAGGTTTTAAGCTGTTTGGATGGGCAAGAAAAATGCTGGTCATGACTGGTCATGCAGTCTTTTCCCTTGTCCAAGACTTAAGAAAATGTCTCTTTCTGTTACCCCCTCATGGAAGAGTATCGGCCCCTGTAGCTGCATGCTGAATCTGTTTTTTTAGGAACACTGTGTCATGGTTGGAGGTAAGGGATCTTCTGACCTGCATGGTGACTTTTGGAAGGTAAAATGAGAGGATGCGGGAGGAAAGAGTTTTCTGCTGACCAATTAAAGTGATTCTGGCAATTCCATTGCTGCTTTGGTGGTGAAGTGAGCCCAGCTTTATAACCGCTGGTTATGACTATGGAGTGCTGCCAAAAATTTTGCAGGAATGTAAGCGAGGGGAAAAATTGGACTTTAACAGCATATACATCAACCAAAAGTGAATGGAATTTCATGGGACAAAATGAAAACAGCTATATAGCCCATGGGGATTTCCTCTGCTGAGTATCAAAGGTATACTGTAAACCATTGAGGTGTAGGCACTTCTGCTTGAAAAGGTTTCAGGATCCTTTATGATGAAAGGAGTCAGGCAGTTGAAGTATAAGGGTTGCTAACGAGTCTCATTAGAAAGTACACAGCAGTGTTATTTGAAATCTCCCATTGACCTCAGTGGCCCTTTGTTTTCATTTATTTTTTTATTGTTGCTGTTTGACATTGAAACTGTGTTGAAAAGATGCTGCAATTTGATGTTTTTGGGTATGCCTGGCATTTTTATCTCAGTGGCCTGGCTCACACTGAGCGAAATTCAACTTTGGCAAACAAATGCCCTGAAATTACTAGAAATTTTATTCTTTTAAAAGCAAGTCTTAAAATTACAGGAGTTTGCACATCATGGTTTCTGAAGTTTTTAGGCCTAATGCATTTGGTAGTTAGATGTATTCATTCTACTGCCTGTGTATTATGTACTTAACTGTTGGACAAAGAATTATTATGATGTGTACTAGAAGATTATAGTATTCTCCAAATCTACAGATATTCTAACCAGATTCTTACTACCTGCAAGCATCAGTCTTGAGAATAATAGGAAACCCCTGCAGGGTGCCATTAACTTTCCTGGTAAACCTTGAAAGACAGAGGCTGTCACCTTTATGTTTGTGCGGCTCACAGAACAGCGAGGCTTTAATTCTAAATAGGGTCTTTAAGAACAGGTAACTTTTTTCTTTTATATTTCTCTGAAGTTAAATAAGTGGAGATACAAATGTTTGTAATCAATCTTAACTACTTAAATAAAAGCTTTTCAGAAGGTAATAGTCCTAAAAGCTGTGGGTTTCACAGATGTAGTGATTCATGTCAATGCCGCTGGTAAACAAAATACAGAAGGAATTGCCCATAAAGAAAATGGAGTTCTTTGCCAGCAGTACCACCTTCACTGCATTTTTTTAGCTGAACTGCACATAGGGCTCTGCAGCCACACAGTAGAATGGCAAGTGGTTTTATT
>VZTL01050076.1:0-10841 GCA_013400535.1 Scopus umbretta | reverse complement strand
CCCGACAGGCGCACACCCCCGACGGCGGGGGCTTGGGCTGCTTTTGCTGCACGCAGAATTCCTGAAATCCTGATGTTGGCACATCCCGAGAGCGGATTCCAGCCGTGCCTTGGGCTTCGGCTAACTGGGTCAGGGGAAGTTTCAAGTTAACAGGGAACTGTGAAACAAAGGAACAGGCCGTTCCAGGGGCCCGATGCGTGACTGCCCTGTTAAAGTGCCCTGGCGTCGGCCGTGTTAGCGGTGCTGGAGCCCAGGTACCTTAGATTTGCATCGTGGAGTGTCAAGGTTGATCTGCCTGTAGTATGCGCTTGCTTTGTTAGACAGCTCTGCCCTTACTTTCCCCCTGCTTGAAACCTGTTTCCTCTGTGTATTTTTCCAGGGTGAGAAAGTGCGTGCTGTCTGAACATACTTGCATAAAAGTCTCATACTCATCTTTCAGATTGGTTATCTGAAAACTTTCGTACCTCCAATGTTGCTTTCTCATAGCTGCTCACTTAACACAGCTGGCATCTCTGAATAATCTGCTCCCTAGCTTCGACTTACAAACTGGTGTCAAATCCAACAGCTAGGACAGTATTTGAAAGCTCTCAGCCCCACAGCTGTGATCCAGGCAAGGCCACCAAAGGTCTGCTTTGTTTTAACCTTTGGACGTAATTATCAAGGCAGGGTAGTTTGAAACAAATTAAAATGACTTTCCATTTCTTTTGCTCAGCAAAGTTTTATTTTAAAGGTTTGTCACTGTGATTCAGCTGTGGTTCAGAGAAAAGAAAAACAAACATGCGCTGTGGCTGATAAAATTGCTTCTTTCGTTTCTGAAGCATTCATAGTCCAAGGATCCATTTGTAAGCCCTTCCAAGCAATCACCCTTGTCAGGATCCATGAGGTCTGCATGGCAAGGATCAGGTACTGGAAAGCATGGGGAGTTTGCTTGTGTAAATTGATGTTCATTGATAGATCATCAGGCTGCTTGAGGAGACTTTGAAATGCTTTGCGTGTAGTAAGCATGACCAGACGTGGTCAGTAAGATTTGTACGTAGTATAAATCAGGCTTCTGAGGAAGCTTTCTGCATGTATTTCACTTTCAGGCGAGTTTACTGTTACAATTGCTTCCAGACTGTTATATGCAAACATCTTATGCCCTAAACGTTGCATTCAAGTAGCGGTAGTGACTCCTCTTCCCTTTGCAAAAGGAAGTCACTATGGATCGGGGAAACTGCATCGAACTTTAATGCGTTCTGCGTTGCCCTGTATCACAGTATCAGTAACTGCTGCGGTGCTCAGTGCCACTACACTGGGGTTTTGTGAGACTAAAGATGAGTATTGGGAATTATGCAGATCCCCATACTTTGCATGAACTATAATCTCAACTGAGCTCTTCAGAATGAAGCATCAAAGTAATTAAGTGTCTGATACTTTTTTGATTGCTTAATCCTCCCTTTCCTGGTTCAGTGTCTTCTAAGGACAACAAGGAAATCTTTTCTAGTGATTAAAATAATGTTTAGGCACTGACGTGGTTCACAAAATGGGATGTGCTGTACCTGTATAAAACCTAGATGCTTAAAAGCATTGGAAAGTGCCTGGATCATAGTAATCCTCAACTGGGGGAATGGCCTAATATTCCAGGACTACTTCAGAGCTGCATTTAAGTTGGAGCAAATTTAGATGGTAGCACTTGTGTGTGTGTTTTAACAGTTACCAACATTGTCTGTCTCCAGAACTTCCTTGTAGGGTAAAGGAAGTCTCTTGTTACAAGAGTGTTCTCTTTTAATTGCTGAAATAACAGTCTTTACATTCTCAAGGATGGTGTGACTTCTGTCATACCTTGGCTGCATCAGTTTCGTCCTATTGTACCAGTCCTGGAACCAGTCATTCTAATAGCAGGGGAAAGAAAGCACTGATGTGGTGTTAACAGATACAGTTTGTTGAGGCTAGAGATTTTCAAGTCTGGTTTATTTTCAGACAGGTGTGAAAATACTTGCTGCAGGGAAAAAATGAATTTATTAAATCTGACAATTGATCCTTGGCATCAGCTGCATAAGGCCTGTGAAACTTAATCTCGAACTGCAGTGAATTTCTGTGAACTTCCGAAGACCCCTCAAAAATGAGACATTCTATTTGTAAAAAAAACACGTAGGGCGATAATAAGGATACAGGGCATGATTTTTAGGCCTGTCTTCTAATGCATGGATCTTGCCATAGTGAAAAATGGTGAGTTACCTAGAAAGATTATTGCACCGACGTTGGTATGACTGGTTTTGCATGACCGTGCTGACAACACACACCAGCGCCTGTTGTCTTTCACAGTGAAAGGCTTGGTTTCAGTCCCATGACAAAGTACTCTGAGTTGCTTGGGAATCCCCCAGTGAAGTGCTTGGGTGTAGTTTCTACACAGATTTCTCTCCCAGATGCTTTTGTTAAAATAGAGCTGTTCAACTACAAGGGCACTTTTCTCAATTATCTGAACCTATCCTCTTCCTCAGAAAGAGCAGAACTGTGTTAGATCCCTATGTCTGCTCCCTTAAGTGTGCTTACTTCTTGTCCCCAGAGTCTTTGGAGCCTTCTGTTGCCCTTTAGTGGTCTTTTACCAGTACTAGGGTTATCCTCGGCCCACTTCAGAATGTAATCTTTTTTTTTTTCTGAATAGGTTTTAATTGTGATTTAGAATTTGCTTTGATTTTTTTTTTTTTTTTTAAAGCAGACAAATCTGCATTTAACAGTAGAGGGCTGAGGTTATTTTTTTAACTGAAATATTACATAATTAACACTGGTAGTGATTACAGCATGGGAATGAAACAGCTTCATGCAGCAGCAAAGACCACTCCAGGCCATTTCGCAGCTCGCACTAGTAATGTTTGGGTTGGGTTTTTTAGCTGTTTTGTTGGCGGTGGTTTTTGTTTTCTTTTAAATCAGATAATTGCTTTTTGAAAGTGCATGTCGCTAGGGAATATTGTAGATCTCTCTGTCAAATGAGAATGCAGACCGTGGCAACTCCTTTCTGCCCAGCATTAGATGACCCTTGCAGTTGTGAATGTGTTTAGCATGTTTATGGTCCAAGCCTAGTAATGATGGAGTGAGCTGTGGGAGCTCTGGTCTGATACCTTGTACAGCATCTACCCTGGTGTGTATTCATCAGCTGCAGGCTTTGTTTTTAGGAAACACAAGCTACCCAAGTCTTCCTGAATTTAGGTCAGCATTGTCATTGTGTATCTGAGTGTTGACCTCAGATAACCATGGTTCCTAATCGAGAAGGAAAATGAAACTCGTTAGTGTTGTATTTTCACATGTATAATGTGAAAATTACAGACAAAAATACTGTGTGATGCAATAGTAGGGCCAGTAAGAACTGTTTAAGGAAAAATATAAAACCCCTTTTGTTCTGATTTTTCCCAGTGCCTGCTCCCTTTCCACACTGTTGTCTTTGCTTCTGTTTTGCACCAGCAATCCAGAACTGCTTTTGAGAAATCTCTTTTTATTTCTTAAAGGTATGCACATTATCTTGGGTGTGGTCTATATACATGTGAAATGTCAGATTTAGGATGTCTAGTTAGGTATGGGTACGTTTTCATTAAGCTAGGCACGAGCTCAGCTATTTTGGACCACTTTGGATTTTTTTGCAGATGGGTTCAATAACACTTCTCCCAAAAGCATTTCGTTGTCATTACTCCCTAATACCAAACTAATTCTTTAACATCAGCCTGCATTGTATTGATCAACTGAGCCTGAGCTCAACAATGTTTGATTTCATCTAAACCAAGGTTTCACATATTTGTTCAAGCTATTTGTTATTTGCTTTGCCTTGTTATTGGTTTTTTTTTTTAAAGACACATGAGAGAAAACCCATAAATCTCTTCCTGCACGTCACTGTTAGCAGCAAGGCTGTCTGTAGTATGGCTTGCTCTCTGTATTCTAACAGCTGCTTCATCATCTAGCTCTGCTTAATAGCCAGCAGATTTGACTGCTGGTGTCTCTAGCCTCCTTAACACAACTTTGTGTAAGCTGATTCTGAGAATCTCCAGGAACATATGGACTGTTCAGGCAAGGGACAATCTCTAAGGAGGGGCTGGGCCAAAAGCAGCTGCAGTCCACAAAGCTGTGTGAAAGAAGTTTCCAGGTCCTCCTCTTCTCTTTCCATGAAACCATTCCAGCCCCCACACCCCCAATCTGATCCTTGATGCTCCTTTGCCTCAGGATTATTTCAATAGATCAAGCTTTACATACACGTTGATTGTTTTTCAAGCTATTTCTTAGCTTTATGGCCCAAACAAAACACACATGTGTTCTGGAAGTTAGCAATAGTCTGTCATAGTTATTCTTGTCACCCGAGAAAAAGCATGTAGGAAGAGACCTTTGTTTCTTTGCTCTCTTCCTGAGAGAATTCTTTGGTCTGTAGGTGTTACAGAGATTCTTGGTGAGGGACGACAAAGAAAAGAATTTTGTTTCTTTCCAAAGATGGAAAGTAATTTGTGGCTACGTTGGAAAATGCTTGTCTGCTTTGTAGTTGGGTCTGAAGTGACTGAAGATGCGATTGTGTTTCTGTCATCAGTTTTCACATGAAGTGTGCTCTACATCTAATTAAGGGAGTATGACTCTGTTTTCATCTGTCAAGGATTAGAGCAAAAGGAAGCTTTCGCTTTGATCTCATAAATGTTTCTTCAGTGCAGAAAAGAGCTGCTGTCAGTCTTTCTTCATTCCCTGAAATACGTCTTACTTTCCAAACCATCCACTGCAATTGAGTCTACAATTTCTACAGTGTGAATGTAAAGCAAATTTCAGAACTGCTTTTGCAGAAGTCATCTGTAGAATTTCAGCCAGGTTGAAATCACTGCCCCAAGACTGAAACTCTTCCCCCACCCCCTCCCTGTTTCAACTAAGGAAGCACTGGGAAGAGTAGGGGATTTTGGAACAGACAAAGAAAAGCTGACAGTTTTCACGGAGTCCTCTTTCCTTATAGCCAGTATAGCTTGGTAAGGCTATGACAAGTGCTCCAAGCCTTTTGGTACATTGCCATAATGCACTGTATCAGTTTGATAGAAATGTGTGCTACTGGATTTTGTTTGTTTTGTAAACTGGTTAGTAGTTAATGCGAGAGATCTGCAGGGAGAAGGTTAGCAGAGAATGCAAATATAGTGAATAAGCAAAGAATCTTTTTAGCCAAACTGTGAGGCAGTTTCTTGCTGTTATCTTTTTGGATATGGCTGAGGAACATGAGTTCCTGAAGTTGACACAAATATTTTTCTTAGCAGCTTAATTTTTAGATTATGTTTGTTCACTTATGTGCTCCCAGTGAGGAAGATTGCAGTGTTCTTTCCAATAAAACTTCATTCTTCCTGAAAAAATACAAAGCCAGAAGAAGGGGAGTGGATGGTAACTCCCCAAGAGGAAACAATAGATGAAGGTATGTTTTAGACCTTCTGTTTGCTCTGCAAAAGCCATCCTTCACTAACAATGCATGTACTAGCAGCTTTGAATTTCTGTTTTCAGATAAAGTTGAAGGAAGTTGATAAACTCTGAGTCAGCCTTGCTCCCGCTAGATATCCGGAGATTTCATGAACTACTTAGCCAAAAGCAGTACTTGGGAGTAACTTGTGATTACTCTGTGAGCTTGGCTTCTCTGTGTTACAAGGCTAGTTGTGGGGCATCTATTCTAGTCAGAATTAACTGGCTTTGCCCAAAGAGACAAAAGATGGACCAGAGCTGCACTAAATGTTTTTTAGACTTTGCATAGGACTCTGGCTTTGAAAAGTACTTTTGGGAAGTTTTTGTAAGAACTGTTTCTTAGATCAATAAGGGAAAAATTTAGGGTTAAAAAGTATTAAGGGGAGGACAGAAAGAAGTACCAAAACTTCATAGGAGAAATTGTGGTAATACTGATGTTGCTAACAAAACTGATTTTGAGGAAAGACTGGGTTTTATCAAAATGTTTCTGTGTTTAAGTAAAATTGAGTATTGTCAGGGACTGCTACAGTCAGAAGGTTCTTAAAAACTGGAATAGTCAAAAAACCTGCCCATTCTTATCTTGTTTCTTCCTAGTCAGTACTGCCTTTGCAATAGAGCTGCCAAAGCTATCGGAAGTCAGGATGCATGCAGGCTTAATGACGTTAGATGTGCTTGCAGACTTCTAGTAGTACTTTGCTTTCCTAAGCTTCTTACTACTTTGCATACAGATGTTTGAAGTTGTAGTTAAGACCTGGAGAAGTAATTATTTGCTTAATTTAATTTCTGTGTTTTTAATATATTAATTAATTTTCATAATGCATCACAAATTTTCAGACTGCACATTCCTTACATATCAACATGCAACTAGGTACATGAAAACTAAATTTTTCCCTCTAACAGTTGTTTGTAGTGGTACCCCCTGAGTCTAAAAAATGCTTTATTTTATTTTGCTCTTCTAAGATCAGTCCTATGGATTTAGTGTTTAGTAATAAGCTGAGAAAGTCCAGTGTGTGCATGGGTTAACATAACCTACAAATTTGGCTGCATGTTAAACACCAAATACAGATAACACAGGATTGTAAGTAACATAGCACCTGGCAATGGTTATGCAAATCTTGGTGTTACGAGCTGAATATTTTACAGTATAAGTAATGAAAACTTGTGGTTTTCATCTTAGTTTCTAAGTAAGTAGTATGCAATACAAAGTCACCCCAACAGAAGTATAGACGCACCTAATACTACTAAGGAATAACTAAAATGCACAGTTTACAGAGAGGGTTGTAGCTGAAATCTTCGGTCTTCCTGTCCCATCTGTTCTTTTTACATTTGTATCTATATTACTGCGTAAGTACATAATATTTATATAATATATATAATAATATATAAAGCATTCATATCTTGCTATCTTTGTATCTAAGCAGCATTACAACAACATTTCCTTAGTTAGGCTTGTTGCAATCAAGTACATCTCTTAATACTGCAATTTGGCAGTGCTGCAGCATTTCCAAAATGTCACTGTTACTTCAACGTGTGTATCTGTCTCCACCTTTGTAGTTAGTCCCTCAGGTCTTTGGCATGCACAGTTACTTACCTCATGGCGAGAACAATTTTGACATCGAAGGTGGCTTCTGGCATTGCGTGAGGCACATTTGAATGACTAGTGGGTATCATAATGGGAGTCTTCAGCTTTCTTAATTCTGTACAAGTCACGTAAGGAAGTATTTCTGCATGTCTTTTCTGAAAAGATCAGATCAACCTCTTGTAACACCTCCAATGTACAGAGATTTCTGTGGCTGAGAAGAAAAGTTGAAACAAAAGCTATTTTTGTCTGTCACAGTGGCTAAAACAGCCTCAAGTTTACTGCTGAGATCTCTCTTATTCCTTGGATGAATTTGACAGAGAAGTTACCTAGTGCTCCATTAGTACTTGAAAGATTACAGGCAGCAGAGATTTAGCAAAGGATTAGTCAACTGGAGAGTGTGCATTATCCGGCCAGGCTTAGAACCGTGATTGTCTCTTCAATCATTTTCATTAGTGTCTTATTCAAAGATCGAATTACGCAACATTGACGTTTCTGGGGAATCTGGTATGAGTTTTTCTTTGGTTTCTCTCTCCTGCTAACTCTTCAAGCCTGGGAGACAAGAAAAAGCATTATTTTTATGCTTCAGACTCAGAGCATGTTTTGAAAAGCAGCAGTTCAGATAAGTGAAGAGGCATGACTTCAGTTGCAGCATCTGCGTTTGGATGATAACTTAGTGTGGTGGAACTCTTGAGAGGCAGGATGCGGTACAAGAAATATATAACTATTTTAGAAGCAGCAATAGGTATTACTCCCCTTAACAAGAGGGAGCTGCTTCCTGAGGGTAGACATGCAAATCTGTGGCAACATCCCGGGTAAGTGTTTTTTAAAAAAAAAAGAAAAAAAAAAAAAAAAAAAAAAAAGAAATCTGTGAGTAACTATGGGAAAACCTGTGCTCACCTTGAATCATACAATTTTAAAACTTGTTATCAGAAAAGAGGAGATTCATTCATAAAACAGGTAAATTTTTTTTTTGATACCTTCCAAATGGTGTATCTTCTGCAGTTGTAGTTAAACTTTGTGGTTTCACTAGAGATTTCTGCATATTTCTTGTCCTTGGCTAATAGAGTAAGTAGGAGAAGATGTTATTTCTAAATGAGCGGTTTGCTGAAGAACAGAAAGGATAAACAAATGTATACTCACCAGAGTGAAAATTAAGTGGCTGGTTTGTGTTTATTGCTTACTACTAAGCTGATGTGTGTATGTTTCACCCCCCCATTTAAAAATATACATATTTTAGTTTTATCCATGAGAGAACTAGCAACTTTTGATGATGGAAAAAAACACTTTGTGTGTGCAACTTTCCTTCTCTGCTAGGAAACAAGAGTTCATCATAATTAGGAATACTGTTTCCCTGAAGGAAAGTTTTAGTTCTTAAAAAAATAAGTCAATTAAGGCTATTAATGTTGCAAATGTAAAATACTGAGCATTCTGGTTTTATTAAAAACAATCCAGAGTGCTTTCTTGTACCACACAACTTGAGTATTAGTCTTCAGAAAACTTTCCATTCGTAACTGTTTCCCTCAAAAACTTACGGCGTGTATGAAAGGGGGTTGTCATTCTCTCCCACCTTGCCCTATATGAGTAGCATCAATGGTGTCTTCACAGCCTTTCTAGTCTCTCCTGTTTGCTGTCACCTTGTTTCAGAAATTGCAGAGGAGTGCAAAATGTGAGAGGCTTTTGTTCCAAGAGCAATTAATACGTTTGTACTGGTTTTGGAATAGTTTTGTGTAAGCAGGACTTCAAAGAAATGCTTGGAGTAAGACTGACTGTTTGGCTATAACTGAATTCAGATTTTTCCTGTCATTTTTCCACAAGAGCACTTCCACTAATGGTGGTAGCAACAGCAAAAGTAATTAAGATACAACGCACCATATAATTTTTTTTTTTTTAATTGCATCACCATAAACCACAAAAAGTAGTCTAGAAAAGATGCTGATGCCAACAGTTTCCAGCCTTTTATCAACACCAGTATTCTTCAAGTTGATTCTAAGTTTCTGGTATCCTGTTAATGAGTGCTTGTAGGGCTTTTTGTTACAAATATGCCCATTAAAAGGGATTCTTAGTACAATGTATTTGGACACAGGATGGTGGAGTGTCCTAGACTGTGACTTCCTTTGATTGTTTCATCTAAGTTATCTACATGCCAATCTCTTTGAATTTTGCAGCCACTCTTTACATGTTGATAAAACGGTGCATGATTGCTCTTGATACTTTGAGGAGCTGTGTTGGAAAGTAATGGTACATTCTTGCAGAATTCCTCTTTGTTTTCAAGCAGGTTTGTTTGGCCAGAGTCACAGCTTGAAATAAGCCATCTAAAAATGAAACTTGCTAACTTTAGCATCCATTATTTTTTGTTTTGTGGCTGGAACTGCTTGGTGTTTCATCTACTACTGAGTGTTAGTCAGTGTCAAAGTGCAAAAGACACTACCCCGTTAGTATTTATTATTATTTCCAGCATGTTTAATTGGGCAGCTCCCTCCTTTCAGGGAGAGGTTTAGTTGATGCGATTGTTATACAGGCTTGGAATTCCAAACTGGTTAAGTTGTATTTGGATTATGTTTGGATTTGCCATTCCAACAGTTTCACAAAAGCAGAAAAGTTGTTGTCATTGGACTGTAATACGGATCCCTTTCATGTTTTCATTAAAACTTCCAGGGAACTGAAGGTTGGTAACCAGCAATTGTGGCAAAGTGAACTGTGCGTTGAAGAAAAAAGTACTGCCCTTTCTGCAGCTGCAGACTGCTTATTCTATGCAACTGGCATTAGCAAATCAGTAACTCACTCTGCTAACATCAGCTTATCATTCATCTTCTAGAGGTACCCTGTCATGTTCATGTAAAAAAGGTGTTTTAAAAGTGTGTATGTGGGGCAGGGGGGGCAGGGGGCGGCAGAACATAACGAGGCAGTTTCCAAAACCTAATACTGAATGTAGGATATAGAGGTCCTCATCTGTCATCTCCTCACTGCACAAATTCAGGTGCATGCTTAACTCAAATACTTCCTTTACTTCTCTTAATCATCCTAGAGTAAAAAATAGCATTAGAGTGGGATGCCAGTTCCAGTGCCATCACTTGAAAGTTGTGAAAATCCTGATTAAAAACCCAGATTAAGGCACAAAAGAAAGCAGGAAAGGCAAATATGGTATTTTGCTAAGGCATTAATTTACATTTCCGTATCAAATGCATATAAAGTATGCTTTTCAACCTCCATTTTGCTTGGAATAGTGATGTGATTTCTGTGACAGATCCATTTTTTGACATCTTCGTGCAGAGGCAAAATGATGACAGCAGTGGTAGTTTGGACTGGGTTGCTTGTGTAGCTTTCCTGAAGCCTCCAGAATAGTATTCTGTGCACAGCCTGGAACAATTAAGCTGATGTTTGCTCACAATGCACAGCATAGCTCCTTGCTGCTCTTTGGTGATCACAGAAACTCTTGGTAAGCATCCTTTTGTTCTGTGATTTCAGAAATCATGCCTGGGTTAAAACCAGTAGTTCATTACTTTTAGAAAGATGCTTTTATGCTGGAAGAATCAGCAGAGAGGGAAAGGGACTTTCTAGTTTCACAGTGTGGTGTTTGGCAAGCGCTTGGCATTTTGAAGTTTTTAAGAAATTACTCTGAGACCAAACATTTTTAAAATATCTTAAAACTTCTAAGTTTGCTTTTTTGAACCTGGGACTTCATTATGATTGTGCTCAGGAAAAAGTGGGTGCCACACACAAGACGCATCAATAAAATGTGGGGTAGACTTGTAGGTAATTGGGGAGGTTCTGCAGAATTCTTTCAGTATGTTGTGTGTTAACCTCAGTTAGCAACCAAGCACCA
>VZTL01050075.1:74743-85008 GCA_013400535.1 Scopus umbretta | reverse complement strand
AAAGCTGTCTCCCATTCAGTAGGAAAAGGCTAGCTAGTTGGCACTGCCTCCTACCCAAGGGAGCAAGCAGACAGTACAGACTTATATTCAGAGGGACCAAAGGCTGGGGTGTCAGTTAAGGCGTAGTATGTCTGTGTCAAAGTCCCATCCTCACCTAAACTACCTAGCTTTTACATATAAAGAAAAAGACACAGGCAAAAGAGAATAATCATTTCAGAATGTAATAAAGATATTGTTAAAGGCAGGCAGAGAGACCCATATATACCTCCTTATTGCAGCAAACCTCCTTCCCTCTTATTAAAGTAACTTAAGTAACTCTTTAACTTAAAGTAAAAAGAAGTTAGCATCATGTTGTAGTAAGTATCCTCTAACTGGACACGGGGACAACAGGATGGATCAGCACCTGAACTGCACAGAACTGAAATGCTTTCAAGTACCTGTTAGAACAGAACTGTAAGGGGACTGTAAAAAATAGCAAAAAAATTACATTGCTCATAACAACAACAAAGCTTCAAAGTTATGTATACCTTATTTAAGGGGAAACAGCCATTGTCCTTTCTGATCAGACTGACTTTTACGAAACAGGAAGAATTAACACAGAAGAGCAGAACCAGAAAGAAGAGCTTTTTTTCTTAGCAACTGCCACACAATTTTGAGATTGTTAGATCTCTTAGTCTATAATGGAGCTCTTCAGTTAAGTGCAGAATAAAAAAAAAAAACAAAACCACACCACACAAACGAGAAGTAGAACAAGAAAAATGCATATTGAAGATATGCCAAAAAAGGCTCCAGAACAGGCAAAAGATTTTTCAAGGTTAAGTTTAAACTATGAAGCAAGCAAGTAAGTAATCATTACAATTCAAAACCAAGGAATGACCATGGTAACTGGAACTGGCATGATTTCAAGTCAGTGACTAAATTTTTAGGAAATATTTAGCTTGCTAGTCTAGCCATGTTTTCCATTCCCTTCCCTGAGTTCTTCCCATTGTCATTTGGGCTACTTTCAGAAAACAGCTGAAAACTGCGCTGAACTTGTTAAGATATACAGCAATGTGACAGTCAGAAGTTTGATACTGCCTGTGAAGAAAAATTCTATCGAAGTGTCTAAACCTACATCAGCAGGAAAAGAGAAGATTTGAATTATGACTTATCTTCATTAAGAGGAATATAGGGCTACAATTTACTAAAGATAGCATGGCTAGGG
Organism: Scopus umbretta; assembly: GCA_013400535.1. NCBI lineage: Eukaryota > Metazoa > Chordata > Aves > Pelecaniformes > Scopidae > Scopus > Scopus umbretta. The sequence continues at coordinate 83,804 of VZTL01050075.1, read as the reverse complement.
ACAACTTTAATAATTTTTTTTGCTTTCCAAAATGGAGGAATTAGCAAACTGAAATATCTGAAGTACAACTAACCAAGATAACAATTATTTCTTTCAAATACAGAGTACATGCAGTACTCCACAGTAGTGAAATATTTACACTCTAAACTTTTTTAGAACAAATTCCAACTTTGGTTAAAACCTGAGATTACGTGATTTGATATTGCTTTTAATAAACACAGGGAAGTTTCCTAAAAAAACAAATTATAATTAATGAGGAAAACTTTGTCCCCTATTCCATTTAGGTATTCTTGCAACTTTGTGTTCTGAAAGTTTGACCACAGATTAACAGCTTAAGACACTTCACTCAAATCTAGTACAACTGCTTTATAAAAAGAAACTGAAACTTTGAAAATAACATTTTTCATCTTAACTGTGGACAGTTACAACACCATTGATTCTGCTATTTGCTACGTACTGTACAGATACAGTTAGATACCGACAACCAAATTTATGGCATGTATTTTTTATAACATGCCAACAGAAAGCAAGTATTTTCTTTTACTACTCCACAAATCAAGACTAATGCTAAACTCCCAGACCTGAAGCATATCTTTTGCTGTTTATACTGTTGAGTAGTAATGCAGCCAGGGAAAAGACTCAAGCCTATTCTCTTTCATAACCTCATTAAACTAATCTGTGCATAAGGCACACGAACAGATAATGAGAACTGCTTCCTCAAGACTGCTAGCTATTAGTCTTTATCTCAGTAAGTGAACATTAAACCCAAAACTCTGAGTAGATGATTTCTCATCCTTGAGGAATACTCAATCATAGCTGAGATGTTTTCTTCATACACCAAAGAATCTGACAGAAGAACAAAGCAACACAGCAAGACAGCAGTAACTGCAGAATAAAAGACAACTAGCAGAAAGTTACATTCTCTTCCCCGAGTACTTCAGTGCATCCTGCAGTTTTCCCCAAGCCCAGACTTACAGCAGCATACCTTTACATCTCTGCTATATGGATCTGGAAACAACACTGGACACCACAGTGCCATCTTCCCTCAAACACCTGATCAGAAGCATGTTTTCTCATGTTTACAGCTTTAGTTACTTCCTATGCCACACATCACTGAGGAAGATGTATGCATCAGAACCAAAATTAAGCACTCCATTTAGCACTAGAACAAGCTGAACACAACCAGCTCATCTTGTGTAGGAGAGCAATTTGGACCATGCTGATGCATTCTGGAGTGATGATCCTTTTCGGTAGAGTACACAGAGTTCGATGGACTGCTTTAACGAGGTTAAATGCAGTTCGATCTCTATGATTTGCCCTGGGCACTGCAGGGCTCCAGGAACACAGTTCTGGATAATGTTCTAATACTAGTTTACTGTTTAACAACAGGGGATTAGTTAGCTGCTCCCCGCTGTTTTTTTCATACTCTTCTGGGACAAAGTCTAGAAACTCTCACTTTCCCGAGTAACAGATAAAGACCTGATAGAAGAGTACACTACAGGGTAAATAATTTTAAACATGTAGATGAGTTCTCTTGGGATGTCACCATTGCATATAAAACACAGTCACAGAAGGTTTGTCCTAGAACCCCATGCTTTCATTCTTACGAAAGTACTATTGTCTTCTTAAATGGGGTCTTTAAGTTATCTGTGATTAACCTATCGTGTACTTTATTACAGTCAAAAGTTCAAACACACAATGAGCTCTTCACTGCTGGCCAGGTAAATGACAGTAGCTTATATTTAGAAGAATGTGTATGCCTTATATCTGCAAGCTCTTCAATAGAATGTAGAGCACTCTCTCCTTCCCATCCCCTGCCCTGGGATGACACAAGCACTTCTAACACTCAGTCGCTGTTGATACTGTGAGCTGTACTGGTCATTAAGATACCATAGAGGTATAAAATAAAGACACAAAAACCATAACAGGATAAAAGTCTGGGAAAAAAACCCCAAAACACTCTTGTTGAGAAAACAGAAAATAAATCGTTACTAGTTCCACAAAGTGTGAAAAAGGCTAAAGAGCATTTTATGAGGATACTGGATGGTAAATGTTATCAAATATGTAGATCAGGAGCTTTCTGTCCTGCCTACATCATAAAAAAAAACAAGGAACAACTAGTAAAATTAAAGAGAGGAGAATTTCTATCTCCCACCCCCCCCAAACCAAAAGAAAACTGCATTTAAGCAGCAAAACTATTTTACATGATGTATTAAAAATGATTCATAAAAAAAAATCTGTCAAAGTAGAGCAGAAGAAGCAATTCAATTTTCCTACTATACTGACTGTGTTTTCCTTCTGATTTCTTCCAAATTGTAAGGATGAAAAAAATACCTCACATTGTGCTAATTATTATTCTTCCCTTTGTTTCAAAAACTGAAGTAACTAGAAACAGGACTCCCTCAACAGCAAACTCTGGCTCTGATAAAAATTTTACACTAAACATGCAATCGTCAGTCTTCAGTATTTTTTTTTCCTTTCCCTAAACACCTCAGTTTATATCTTTCTCTGTTTGGACATACTCTGTACAACTAAAGCTGTAGTGTAATTGTCAGTGAAAAGCTCCAACATGGTAGCAAATCATTTTGCAATAAACCAATCCACTTTCCTGCTCTCTTGCATTGCATGCTCTCTGTCAGTCTGACATCACCTCTAGATCTCTCTCCACTACAAACATTTACTGGCAGAAAAATATATTTAAACATCTGTACTTTGAAATGTTCTCCTCTCAGACACGATGTCTGCATTTGTTTATGTTGAACACAGATCTACATCCTTTCCTCCTATCTAAAACTTATCTACAGGAGTACATGTAACCATGTCTTATATGTTCAGAGTTTCTTTAGGTCCAGAACAGCAGGGGACAGCAAAAATGGAAACGTACATAGATTTTTACAAGTAGAAGACACAATCTTAGGCGTGACCTTTTCTGGTATCTAAGAGAGACATTTGCCAAGAAGCATTTCACAGACAATGGCAATGTTTATGGGTTTACTAAAATGAGAAAACCATTCTGAGGTTAAAGAGCACATACGTTCTAGACCTGTTCCTCCCACTGTCTGACCAGTTTCAACAGTATGTGATTATACCTTTTTAATAAATAGCTTTTGTGACCAAGCATCACAATAGTGTGTCCAGGTATTTTCTCTATGGTTTCTACTCTGGGTGAGTCTTTACATGACAGTGCAGCTGCTTGAATACTTAGCATCCCAAACTGCAGTGAGTGCAGGTCCCAGAGCTAATACAGCCTGACTACAACTAACAAGCCTCCCAGCTAACATGAATTCCCTAGCCTCAGACTGCCATGGTTAGTATCGCACTGAGAAAGAGAATGCAAGCTGCTTTATGGAGATGAACACCTTTTTATAAAGCCCCATACACTGTCCTACAGACAACCTCAGCACTCTCCCAGTTGTGATCTGTACCATACTGTAACTAGGGTTTTGTTGTTGTTTTTATCCTTCTGTTTCATAAAATAGTAGCCGTTTCATGTTGGATTTAACCGTATGTCTGCTAGGCTGGGCCAGGTAGAATCAGGAGCCTTGTCTGCAGGCTACAGGGAAACCTTTGTTGTTCAAGTGATGTACAAGCAGAACTAGCTCATCACAGTCTCACTCCATCTTGTCAACACAAATAACTTTCCATTCAAATATATACACATACACACAAACCATACATCGCACATAAAGTTGCATGAACATATACGTATTGTATATATACAATATATAGAAAAATGGATATCCCCTTTTTTAAAACTAACGATCAAATTCATATTCTTCACATTATTCACATTTATCAAATATGTCCACACAGATGAATGTTGTACATTCTCTCTTGCAAAAGTTTCAAAATATGAACTGTGCCACTTAAAGTCTGTTAAGGAAACAGGCCAATGCCCCAGTTCCCCGCATCACCTTTAAAACAAAACAAAAAGTCAATTTAATCAAACCAATAAAAGTATCAGTGTGGGTACTTACACCAATTTAATTATTTTGTTAAATTAACTAACAGGACATGTTTATATTGATTGAAGACCTGCCAGTGCAATTTATGAATATAGAAAGCCTTATCTGGCAGTGCTGGAGAGCTTAAGGGATACCTAAATTAGATAATGAGCAGATGAACCAGTAACCCTGGACTAATTGAGCACACAAGTTCTTACTCTCTCAGTCAGGCTATGGAAATTGCTGCACGCACTCCCTGCCTCTGTAGTAAGCAAATGGGGAGGGACACTATTCACACCAGCAGTTATCACTAGATCTTATTTATTCCAGGGTGTTTTGTGCTCCCGTAATTTCAGCTGGCAGGTAAAAACAGGCTAGGAAAATCTTACCACCTCAAACTATTTCATTATAGTCTGCACTAAGTGCTAAGGGTGTAGAAGTATTCTTTTGGAAAACAAAAGCCGATTTACAGTACGATGAGCATATAGAATTACAAACTTAAAGCTGTAATTTTATACAGGATTTATTTTCTTCCAGCTCTGCAAAACCCTACAGATTTTCTCCCTTTCCCCCAAGATTGCTCAGAAGAAAAGCTTGAATAATCTGGTATCCCTGATAATGGATTACCCTCTCATGAAACAAAGGGTAGATTACTCTGCACACAAAAGAGAGTTCAGACACCAATATCAAGCCATTTCCAAATACACTTTACTATTAAAGGAGGATCTAATCTAAGACAGAATGCCAACAATTGTATTTCAGGAAACTTGAACAATATATTGCTTCATTTTGATACTTATTTCTATAGTCTTTCCAAAGTTATTCTCTAGTAAAAGCCAAAGACAGGCAACAAACACCTCCTCTGGAGCAGCAAAGGTATAGAAACAGCATTTCATAATGAAAAACTAATCAATACAGAATCCCAAACCAGTTCTGCATTATTTTTATCATTATTTTAAAATCAAAGAGCATTTATGACAACAGATTGGCTACTAGTTTATAATCTCACTATTAGTGTACATTGCTGATCTCTAGTCTTACTAGTGGGGCAAAACTTTGGGAAGACTAGCCCTGTTAGAAGGCCACTACGATTAGGGGCCAGAGCACAGCTTATATAAGAAGAGGCCTCACTGTTGATGGTGGCGTTTAGCCATGTGTTCATTCTGTGTAAACCTAAAGTGACTTAACACACCTGACATGCCTACTCCTCTGTCAAGTGTCACTGCTCTGGCCAATGGATTCAAAGACTCTCAACTGGGGGAAAGGGCTTACAGGCACATTGAAATGTAAAGCAGGAGCAGGAATCTTGTCTCCGCAGGGAACCATATTATAAGGCAAATATTTTCTGTATACAGTGAAGATATTACCGAAAAATCCCAAACAAAACAAAGAATCCCAATACTCCTCCACCCCCCTGACTGAAGTGCTTTTAATTAATCCTTACCTTAGAACTTGTCCTTGTATAGATCTTCTTATGACTTACTCCCTTCTGCTGGGCATGTTGGTGGTGGTGAAATTAAAAAATTAAACTGTTTTTTAAACAATGCACTGGACAACATCCATGTGCATCAGGTGCACCACTGACTTTCATACCTTTAAAAAAAACAAAACAAAACAGGTACCTGCCTGCACTTCTGCATGGCTTCCAACCTTCATACTTGCAATTGCAATATAGAAAACATGGGGACAAATATCCTCACAATAGAGAAGAGCAGCTAATTAACCACATTATTAAAGTGCTTATAGTATAAACAACTCATTTCAGTTTCTAAATCCACAAACAGGATTACTACTTGTGGCATCTTTGTCATAAATGCTTTCAGCTAAGCTGACTGCTGTGTTCCACCCCTACCCCCCTTTCTCTACAGGAAGTACAAAATTCTGCATTAAACAGGCAATCTCTGGAGACCACCTCTCTCCCTAGAACTAATAGAGGTATTTGCTGCACAGGTAGGGGATTTTAGAATACCATCTCTGCAGCTTACAGTACAGATCCCCAGTTCCAAAACAAAAATAACTATATTCTGAAGATATGCAAGGGAGTACAGGTTTAGATCAGCTGACCTGCTGAGGGTTGATATACCAGGTCCTTGTCCTATTAGGTAGAAAAGTTTGAACTAATCTGATGAACATTATTTTTGTTTTCAAATGAATGACATTCAACCTAGCAGATTTTTAAATCACCCAGTTCTAGTTTCCTGCAAAATACAGTCATTAAAAAAAATTTGTGTATGAGTTATTTCTCCCTTAAGTTGTTTCCCCCTGAAAAATGTAACAAAATAATCTAGCTCTGGTGCAGCTACACCAAAGTTACACCTATCTGCTAACATAATGTAGCTGTACACACTCCAAGCACAAATAAGCACGCTCATTAATACAGACATGAGATTTCTTCCGAGTCTCTTTCCTGAGACAGTGGAAATCAACAACACCATGGTCTTTTGCAACAAGTCTGAAAGCTCAGGTAATTGTCCTCTAACCTTAGAAGTTTAAGCAAGAGGGAGACAAAAATGAGATACTGTAAAGCCTAAGAGTGTGATCACTGCAACTATGTGCACTTTCATATGCTAATCTTAGAGAATTTAAAAGAGTTGATTCCACAGCTGGATATCTCCAGCACATACTCTCACCAATAACATGGACTCCAAGCAAGTCAATCATTAATATAGTGCAATTAGGTCTGTCTATTTTTATATCAGAAAGGTCGCATGACTGCCTGGTCAAGTACAAAAGGAGTAAATGGCTAATGACTAGCATTACTTAGACAAACTTCACTGCACCACAGCCCCCCACAAAACACACCCCATGCAAACGTGTCAGAATATTGCAATTAAACCTGACAGTAAAGGCATCCCCAAATGAGCAGACATTTAAAAGAAATTTTAGTTCTTTGGTTCTCAGTCACAGTTCAAGGCTATGTATAGATGGCATATAGTTATTTTTCTTTCAGACCATTGATACAGTTTATCTATTTTGAGTGTTAACATACATCAATCTGCTTCTGAGCATGCATCCATACAGCCCAACACATGCAGCTTTAATGGCCTCTCCAACCTAACAGGTAGGGCAGGGTGTATTCTAAGAGCTAGAAGAATAGCAAGGACTAAATTCATGGTCTGTTGCCATTAATTTGCTTGTCACTAATTCTACCTGGCTTTGGCATTGAAGCAAAGGCACTTACAATCTAAACAAACGTGAGGGTAATATTATGAGATTGCAATAACCTTGGTGTTGGAGATGGTGGGAGACATGTGCAGTGTGGACTAGTTTGCTTTGCTTCCTTGCCTGCCTTAAATTTATGGGCAGGGTAACTTTAGTGCAGGAATAGCTTTTTTTTTTATTGTTCAGTTTTCTTTACAGTCCAAATGACAAGGCTGATCAACGGAGGGAGGCTCTTTCAAGATTTCAAATTAACAGAATAAAGAAGTAAAGACAACCAAGGGGAGAAAACAAAGGTCAGAATAAAAGGAGAGAGCTGGGAAGAGCAGCGGTGCTTAAATATGTGATAGGTCCACAGATAGCCCATTAGAAACATATACTTGGCAGCATTTAATTATTAACAGCAAAAAAGAGAAGCAGAAAGCTGCTTTCCCTTGTGTTCAAATTCTAGTTGCAGGAACACCTCCAAACTTTCAAATATTAATGACAGAAAAGACATTCAGTACAAAGATTCCCAAGAGCTAACTATTGTGCAATACTATCCACAGCCATTTTGCAAATTAAGTATCATATATTGCTTGGAAACAACAAAGAGCTAACACAAAATGTTGCTGGAGTCTTTGGATTCGAGTTATCAGTGCTGTTCCTGCAAAGTAACTATCCTGGAGAAAAGTCTTTTGTAACACAGTCTAACTGCTAACGATTGCACTAAGAAGGAAATTTTAACAACACTTAATTCCCTTTTCTGGTAATACAGAGCCCTAAATGTGATCCAAGTCATTTCTGTGCTCTGGGTATTCCTGGATGCTCTGATAATCCTACTGGTATTTCCTGTAAGCCAGAAAAGCTTTCAGATGCTCCAGCTTCCTGTAGGAATTGGACATAAAAATGCAAGGTTTTAAGATAATACAGTTTGATATAGAACCACCCAATTCCCTCTTATCACAGCTACACAGCACCTACAGATATCATCCCTCCTGTTGCCCTTGGACACCACCTGGGGCTGGAGTCAGCTAAGCATACTGCATCCACTTGGTTATTTGCTCTCCTGTTCAAAGGCCCAGAAAGGCTAAGGAACATTTTACCAAGTTCTAGTGGGCATCCTAAATATAGTGTTCAGATGGGTAACATTGTGGCAGCCCCAATATCCCAACGGCAACCATCCAGTTAAGGATGTGCTGTACATACACATACATGTTTCAGAGAGTGTTTCCTAGATAAAGACCAACATGAAACCAAACCCATAACAAAATTTTACTTTCATGATAGAAATTTTAAAATATTCAAGGAAGAAGCTGCAGAACACAAGCTTTGGGCTTAGAGAGCTCTTCATGTGAATATAAACTGCCCCTTTTCATTGGGACCAGCTGGCAAAGCAAGCATAAACTCTTGATTATTTGGGTGAGCGTTACCGCTAATCAGAGGATGTGTCTTTGCCTCATCCCCAGGTCTTGACATATTTTGCAAAAAAGACAAGTGTAACAGCAGAACGCATTGACCTGCACATTCACGCCAAAAGGCACCCACAAGCCGTTTAAACGCCTTCGAGAGTCTCCATGCACTGTAACAAACTAAAAGGCTAAACCCAAAGCCTCCCAAGGCCGGCTCGCAGCAGGGATGAGGGGAGAGCGCCAGCGCCTTCGGACGCCGACAACTCCCGGAGGTGCCACCGCGGGCCCAGGGAAACCGCGGCTCGGGGCCGCGTCCCGACCCTCCCCGGACAGCCCCTCCCAGCCACGTCGGCCTCGCACGGGCACGGGCAGCGACCCACGGCCCGGCACCGGGAGCGAGTCCCAGCGCGGCGCCCGTGAAGGGGGCCCGACGAAGGCCGGGTTCAGGTCAGGCCCCCTCCCGGTCCTGCCCGGCCGCTCAGCCGGGAAGGCGCCGCCGAGGTCCCGCCGCCCGGCACCAAATTCCACCCCTCCCAGCCGGCTTCCGGAGCCGGCGGAGACGCGCCC
>VZTL01050075.1:2839-70267 GCA_013400535.1 Scopus umbretta | reverse complement strand
AAGGACCATTCTCACTTCCAGCTGAACAAACACGTTCCATCGCGTGTAAAATCCAGCCTGGTGCTAATAGGCGTCTCCCCCCACCTTCCTCCCTCCCCTCTGCCACCTTTTGTGCAGTTGGCAGGACAAAAAAGTGGTGCTATTACCTGACTTATTATCGGCACGGGACTGTAATTTATGGCTTATGCTTGGTAAAGTGCCATGCTGAAAACATTTATGGCGCACTTAGAGCCCTGCGGGGTGGTGGGGAGGGCGACGGCTGCGGAGGGCAAGCCAGTTGTTCCACCCTTGCAAAATACTGCACAGCCTGAAAGCTTCCTCTGGCTTCTGAGAGCAACTGTGGACAGGCAGGCTCAGTGCCCCTGCCCCATGGATGTCAGGCCAGGCTGAGACACCAGTGCCCAGGACAGACGTAAGGCCTTGATGTCCTGAGGAAACACACAGTTTTGTCTCTCTTTGGGCATTTATTGAATTCCTCATCTTTACTGCTTTTGGTCTTGTGCAGTCTTACCCCTCAGGCCTCATGTTCCTTGTACTTGTGGCACCTCCTCCTTCCTCCCCAGCTTCCAACACCCTGTCCTTTTGTGGAAGAACAAAAGCTGGCCTGCTCAGCTGCCCCGTGTGCAGCAGATCAAGCACAGGAGCTGTGAATAGCTCCTCCTAAAGGAAGGCATTACAGCAGGTCAGCTGTTCTCTAACAACCAGGTTCATGCTCTGTCTGAAGCAAACAACCCTATCATTTAGTTCTCCATGTCTGTAATTGACCTGGAAATGTGCTGTGGAGAGTAGGGGACAAATGAGTCGTCGTTGCTGTAGGTGGGCTGGATTTGAATAGCAATCTAGGGGGCAAGGGAAAGTCATTGCTGGCAGCGGTGACTTTTCCAGTGATTGAAGGGAGACTTACGAGAAATGGGACTTTATACCTTACATATATATGTGTGGTATGGAAATTTGTCATGGAAAAGTGTTTTTGACACGCTATTTTCTGATTACTGAAAAGTTAATGTTGGTTATTGAGCTTCTCTCAGGAAAACATCATTGTTCATCTTTTAAAGATATTTGGAGCTTGGCTGTTTGCCCTGTCCAGTTGTCCTGATTCAAAGGATGGGGAAGCAGAGCATTGTCCAAAACATTTCACCAGCTTCAGGAGTACACTTTGCCTGAAGCTGCTTAGTTAGAGCATTTGCTTGGCCTGCAGTGAGCCAGGCTCTCTGTACACTATGGGGAAGGATTGCATGGCCATTTATCCCTTTCTTCGGGTTCAGTCTTTGCTAACTGCTGGGTGAAAGGCAGTTCTTATGAGCCTTCTGCTTCAACAGTGCCATATGTGCATCTGTGTGCTGGTGCTAAAGGAGATGTTCTGGCTGTGGTTGTGTTGGTGCGTAAGTCCCAGGTACTCTCTGATAGTTGCTGTATGAAGGTTTGCAAGATAAAACCTTGGGAGTTAGATGACACAAGGAGTCGTGTGATGCCCACAATGCCAAGCAAATGCCACCTCCAAACAGAGTCATTACCCCTAGCTGCTGTTATTTCTGGACACCCTGTCCAAAGGATCCCAAGTCTGAGCTTTTGGTCTGGGAGAATGCCTTGAGCTGGAGTTGCTTTGCTTGTGCTGTGTTTGGGCAGAGCGCATGGTTTGGATGGCATTCATTTCCCCCAAACAGTAGCTGTCTAGAAGTTTGCCATCTGGTGTAATTTTGTCCTTTAAGCTCCATCTGTGCTGTGCAGCGGGGAGAGACTGAAGCCTCCTGTGAGTGAATCAGCTCATTTGTCTTGAGCATTATTGGATGAAGCAGGTCACTCTGGAGCTGCTTCTGTTTCCTCTGACTGGAGCTTAGATATTCAGGTGCCAAACTGGGTGCTAAAACCAGAGGAGGTAAAAGCCACCCCTTGCACTTTTGGTGTAAGCGAGGGAAGCTCATATCACCTGTGGGGTCTGAGCCACCTTTTGGCCTTGTTCTGTTGACTGAGTTCCAGACACCCTGTGCCCAGGTCAAATCTCCACCTAGATCCTAGAAAGAACTCCCCTTTCTCAGATGGTGTGAAGCAGGTTGGTGGCAACGCTAGGACTGGATCCCACTGATAACAGAGAATAACCGCAATCTTGAAGTGCTTCCGTGTGTCCTGCAGGGTGAAAGCAGTTTGGGTGATAATAAAACGTCTGCTGAGTGGGAGATTATTCAATGGGAAAAGTGGGGGGAGATGGCAAAAAATACCTGTCTTAAGAGAGTTCACCGTGTGTGCACCTGATAAAAATCATAACATGGGATCAGCTTTCTTCTCTGCTTGCTCGGCTTTTGGCATGTGTAACCAAGCTCTGGCAGGCAGGGCAAATTTCCTTCTCTGCGGGGTCATTAAAAAAAAAGACCGTTTCCCCATTTAAAGAGCGGGAGGGGGGTGGGGATGGAAAGCAGAGCTAAGCCAGGCAGTGGGCTAGCCCTGCCCATGCTGCTGTGCAAGCTAGCCAGAGCCTTGGCTCTCCCACCCCCACCGCTCTCCACAGTGTTAGGCACGTGGGATTGAGGGGGGCTGGATGGGTATGAAAGCAAACACACATCTGGAAGTTCCTCCAGTTAATTGGGCAATTATTCATACCACTCTTGCTGGAAGCAGCCTGCTACTGCCAAGCCAAAACCAACAACAACAGACTGTGGGCGTATTCCATCCTCACTCAGAGCGGGGAGGCATGTGTGTTGAGGTGGGGCTGCAGAGGGCAGGTTAAGCAGTGGGGGCATGGACCCACTCCTGGGCTGCTCCACTTGGCTGTGGAGGTGGGTGGAGAAGCCGTGGAGGCCCTGGATGTGGTGAGATGCGGGGGAAGCTCTTGCTTCACAGTGCATGTGGGCCCCAGGTGGGGAGGGGAAAGCTTCTGCTCTGGAGCACCATGAGAACCCAAGTCAACCTGTGTTGGGTTTTATTAGGAGCTTGGCAGGCCGTGGTGTCGGTGAAGGTAGTCCAGGCTCAGCTGTGCTCTGTAACACTTTACTCCTCATAAATAGTGGATTTGCTGCCATTTCTGCCCAGTTCCCACCTGAGCAAGGCTCTGGCAGCCCATGTTCACCTTTTCCATCCCTCCTTCTTCCTTTTCCTCACATCCCTTGTTCCTCCTCAGTCTGACAGCAGTGTCACTGCATGTCCTCATCCCCTGCCCATCTCTGGTACCAGAGGTGGTACCAGAGGTAGCAGGTGAAGCTGAGGGAACACGATGCTGGTTGGCCTTGGCTTTCACAGTTCATTCCCCATGATTTGCCTGCGAGATGGGAGCTGGGTGTGAGCACTTTAATCAGAGCGGCTTTCCCTGCAGCAGAGTTAATGGGCCTCAGCAGATCTGCAGGGAGGTGATGTGCAGGGCATTGTCTCTCCTCCTTCTCATCTCTAAATCCGGTGGGATATAGGGTTGCTCCTGAGGATGAATTCCCTGTGATTACATATCAGTGGGACAGATCACATCTTGAAAGCATTCCCCTGGAAGCATGGCTGACTGCTATTTGAGTGCTTTGCCATTCCCTCCTCGCTGCCGAAGCTCACAGGAAGCCTACCCCTTTCCAGCAGAATATTTGTTATTGAAAAAGCGATCAAAAATTGTGCCTGCCGCAAGGAGGTGGGGGTGCTGCATTTAGCCCATCTGCTTCCTGCTTTGCCTGAGAGCCTGTCTCTGGCCCTGGGAGATATTGTGACAGCCTCAGAAGTGCACGCAGCGCTGGGCTCCACCAGCATAATTGGAGCCAGCTCCAGCCAAGACAAGCTCCACAGAAAGGAGAAGAGTTCCTGTTGTTCCCTCTTTCCTTGTCTTTTTCCCTCTTCCATGAAATGGGTCTTCTCTGAAGAACTTTAGTGCCACTAACTCAAGATCTTTCTTAGGATAATGTAAATCAGACAGACAGTTTGGCTCCAGGATGAGCGTGTGGATGTAAGCAAGGCTGTACTGGGTCACACCATGGAGCTGTCTAGTGCAGGATCCTCTTCCCAGCATCGCTGGAGTGAGTGCTTTAGGAGAGGGCTTAAAACAATGCATGCATGGCATGTGTTGTCCTGCCCCTTCTCTGGCAGTCCATGGATGTGATGAAAGGTTTATCTAGTGGATGATCAGCCAATATTATGCATCTTTGTTTGTCCATTTTTGAAGTGTTTTAGAAGCAGCAATGGTGCTGACTCAGAAAGGCTTGGGGATGTAAAGTTCTCTGCATGGGATTCAGTAGTGGTCTCAAATGTACTGTGAGGACATCTCACCATCAAAAAACACTGGAGAGAGGGGAGCCCAATTCCCAGTTTTACAGGAGGGAGCAAAGAATTTAAATGGCTTATCCTAAGTGGGATCAGTGGGAATCCTTGACAGAGTGTGGTGTTGAAACCAGACTGTCGGACTCCCGTGACTGTCCAGCCTTCCTCTTTGATAATCGCCCACACAGAGATCTAAGTTAGGATGGGAACTGATCGTTGAGGAGCTAATGCAGAAATAAAACTAACTGAAGTGAAAGCCTTCCTTAATGTCCACCTGACAGTAAGGTGCTGTAGACTGTGCTGTAGAAGACGGATATTGCCCAGGTGGAGAGGCCAACCAACAAAGCTTGCTTTGTCTATGTTTAAGAAATGGAAGCATTGCTGAAGGTCCAGCTGAGGAAATACGATGCTGAAGGTGCTCAGAAAATCAAGATAGTGGTGAACAATGAATGAGAGTGGTACAATGTCAGGGAACAAAGAGCGAGTTTGGGACAGGATCTGCTAGTCAGCCAGAAGGGACAGGCTAGAGCCACCAGCCATGTTGAAGAGATGGGAAAGGTAGGAGGGTGTACGGAGCTGGGCATTGAAATGAAACAGCTGAGATACGAGCACCAAGGGACAGCTCTTGCTCTCACTGAAGGGAATGGACTGACTCCCATTGACGTCAATGAGGGCTGAACTGGGACCCTTGCGAGAAATATATTGAACACAGACAAATCCAGCAAAGTCAAAACAGATGATGCAGGCCGCTTAATACAGTCACAGGGAGCTTGTTGCGAAACCTCCTAACAAGGCAGTTCTGCCAAGCAGCCATCTCCAAGCCCAGTAGGCTCCAGCCTAGGAGAGGAACATGGGAGGCTGTGGTCCTGGAGAAGGCATGCCCAAGATGGAAGGCAGAAATGGCATGGGATGGGTCCTCATTATGCTTAAACATAACCCTCCTGGCAACCCAGTTTGTGTGACCTCCTTAGCTACCTTACCATGCCCCAGGTGCTTTTTCTTGAGGCTTCCCTGTCCCACTGATGAAGCTTTTATGAAGCTGGATGCGTGGACAGACTGGACAAGTTATCACAGAGCAATATGCTGCTGTACATCAGCTGACAGTGGGGGGCATCTGTGTGCACACCCTTAATCCATGGCACATGCAAGTCAATTTGAGTTAGCCAACGTGACAGAACCGCACTAAGCTGGCTGAAACGACCTTATTTGCACGGACTAAGCGAATGCACATGGACTGTAATGCTGACACGCAGTAACTGGTTACCGCGTGATAGCCTGTTCCTGTGTTTGCGTTCAGCCTGTGACTCATCGCCCCAAACTCTTCCCTTGCTGTGCTTCTCAGTCCCTTGTTCCAGGTTCCCAGTACCCAGTTTCTTCTGCGTCAGGGATGTCTGTGATCCTACCCCAGCCCCTTGTCTCTCCAGAGAGTAGTTTTGGCAGCTCTCCTTCCCTGCTCCATGGAGTCACAATGATCTCCTCCAGGGACAGGCTCTCCTAGTCCTCTTCACAGCTTAGGGTACTCAGGCAACCAGCTCCCCACAGGGACTCAAGTCACGGCTCAGACCATATCACCTCATTCTACAGATGCCTATCCCTTTCCAGCCCAGCAGGCCTCCTTTGGCACCATGACCTGCCTCTCCTTCATCTTTGCTTGTTCTTTCCACTTGGAGAAAGCAGTGAGTCAAGACAAGGTGCTACTCTTAGAGAGCAAGAAGATACAGAGCACCATAGTGAGGTCAGTGGGAAGATCTGGGCAATAATCTCTCTCTAGCACAGTGGGAGTTTGGAAAAGGTGGAGGAGTTGAAAAGAGGCAAGATGAAATTACCAGTATGGATTATGAAACTGAAAACAGAGGAGCTGAGTTTCTGGATGCTCCTGAGGATGTGGGCCTCTGAAAGTAACCTGACTTGTCCATGACCAAGCCCTGGTTCAGGCTGAACAGCAGAGACTTCAGTGAAACCACCCTTACTCTACACCATGTTGAAGCAGAATGCAGTCCTGAAAGTCCCATTTCCTCTAAACCTGGAGTTGCATGTCCTAGCTGTGGTATGAGAGAGGGGACAGATCTAAATCAACTGATTTGCAGCCAGAAAATTCAAAGAAATGGGAAGAGAGTGCTGGGATGGAGACAGGCAGGGGGCATTGTTGCTCTTAAAATGGTTCTGTGCAGCTTAGATGTTTTGGGAAGCGTGGAATTTCACCCTTGATTCCGCCTGGATAGATTGGGCTGCAGCTTTGCCTTCCCTTTCATCCTGGATCCACTGAAATAGCAGCATCTTGGACAGGGACCAGCTTCCTTGGGTTAAGAACAGTGCTTTGGGGAGGAGCTCAAGAGGGGACTCCTGAACAGGTGGAGGAAGCAAGGACAAGCTACCTGCAGTGGACATTGAGGCATTGCCTGAGCTTTCAGGAATGGAGTGAGGAAAGCCAAAGCTCAGCAGTGCTGGAGCCAGCAGATATTAAGGACACTGAGAAGGGCCTCGTTCAAGTATGCCAGCAGCAAAATGAAGAGTAAGGAAAGTGTGGGCTTGCTGCTTACTGGGACAGAGGACCTAGAAACAAAGGACGTGGGAAAGGCAGAGATGCTTTTTGACATTGGGACCAATAATGTTTAATGTCTTTATTAATGGCTTAGAGCGTACTCTTGGCAAGCTTGTGGACGATACCAGATTGGGGGCAAACAGTTGATACACTGAAGGGCACAGATGCTGGTCAGAGGGACCTTCACAAGCTGTCACCTGTTTTATGATATGATGTGTGTTTCAGGGCTGATAGCCTGGCTTTTCTCTGCTGCCTGGTCTGTGCGTTTTCTTCTTGCTTCCATTTCAGGCAGCCCTCTTTCACTGAAGATGTTGGAAAGAAGCTTCCCTTCTCAAAGCAAACAGCTGAAGGGATTGTGTTAGACTCACATCTCAGTGGGTGAAATTTGCCCTGTGAGACATAGTTTTGTGCTTGTGGGTTTCCCACAGTAACAGCATCACCGGGAGCCATGCCTAAGCTACTGTATCAGCCTAATGTAGTTTTCCTGATGACTTGCCTATGAGCCATGAGGTGGAAAAGGGGCTGGATCTGAGAGGAGATGTGGGCTTGGAGGAACCCTGCCCCAGGTTAGCTCTCCAGCCGCAGCCTGGCACAGAGCTGGCATCACCCTCTGTCCAAACTAGCACATGGGGACCATGTTCTGGGAGAGGAGTAACCAGAGAGGTCCACACTGTGTGGAAAGGTAAAGTGTGTTTCTGGAAGCATGCAGGAAAGCAGCAGCAAGGATGGTGGGAGCGCATCATCTACACCACCACCTCCTTAGCTGTGCACAGCTGCACGGCAGTATAAGCAATACCGTGTCTTCTGGGCAGTATCTGGGACAGCCTTCCCCATCAGCGCTCCTGCTTTTCCTTATTCATGGGCATATCATAAAGTGAAGTGTTATTACTTATGACTAATTTTTCTCTCTCCCGTGTCTCTTTATATCAAACACTGTTCCTCTCCACATCCCACGACCATTCACCTCCTTCAGATATCCAAGTGGGGATGTTTATTGACATGACAGCATGCAGCAGTCAGTGCTGCCAAAGTCAATGCATCCCATGTCCGTTTGGGGCAGGCTGGGGCTGAGATCTTTGTGTCTCCTGAGAGATACCAAGGCTGTTTGTTGACTTTGCCCTTGGCTGGTGTTAGATAAACAGTGAACTTTTTATTTTTGTGGCTCTTCCTATGAACAGCTCAAGTGCTGTAGTGGGCACATTAGTCACTGACATCAATTGTTTCCTCTGAATTTTGTTCTGACTGTTTGGTGAAACCTGGAGAAAAGACACCATTATCTTTAAATCCTGCCTGGAAGGGTGAGCAAATCTTGGCCCTTCCTGCTCTTCTGCGGCCTGGGCGTGGTTGATGCTGCCTGGCATTTTTGGGTGCTGGTCTCCCAAGGCAGGGTGCTGCTTCTTTCCATCAGGTACTGGCATTCTTAGTCATTCTGTTTCTCAGTGTTAACTCACTGTTTTATGGTGGTGTCAGCCTCAGTGCAAAACTAGAGGCAGCAAGTGTGAGCAGCCAGCTCAAGGAAACCCCCTCTCCCAGGGCTTTGTCTTCTCTGTTGGATCCTCTGGTGTCCTGGAAAGTGTGAGTCCCACCTAAAGCTTCTGCATGAGAAGGACATTTGGGGAAGCTCTGTGTACTGTTTTCTGGTGTCTGATAGAAGTTGAGCTCTTACAGCAGCTTTCTGTGTGCGTTCCTTGCATGCAATTGGTAGGAGAGAGGGACCTCATGTCACAAATTGAGTCAGACCATTAGCTTCTTGACCCCTCTGTCAGATTTGAATGAAACTTGCGGATGAGCTCCTGAGCTGTTGGGGATGGGTGAACAAATACAAATGGCGTGATTGCTTAAGTTTTGTTTCTACTGGAAACCAGGCTGAAACAGCCAGCTCCACCATTCCCTATGGGCTAGCTTGTGACCAAAAGCATTGCAGAGGTAATGAGAACAATGCTTCCCAGTTCCTGGACAGGATCTTTTGTTGGTGTAAAGTAGTTCTGTGCCGTTGGAACCAGCTGACAGATACTGATCTGCAGCAGCTGGCCTGAAACTGCAGATTGTGCAGTGCCAGTGTTTCAAAGGTATGCACAGGTAGCGAGGGGAGAAAATTGGGTTAAGAAATGCTTGATTTTGGTCTTGGGCTTCTGCAAACAGAGAGCAAACCCCACTGAACACAATGGGGACACAGAAGTGAGACCAGTCATTTTCCCAGGTGCTGGAGTCTTTCAAAGTGAGTCACAGCAGAGGAGAGCAGAGCAGCCTGAGGTATGCTGGCCCTGGTGGAGTGGGCTTGCTTGAGACAGGTCCCTCCCACTGGACCCCAGCCAGCAGGAGGATGAAGATGCTGGGAGAGGTGACCCAAGTAGTTTTTGGTCTGCTCGGCTTTCCTCGCTGCCTGGGACTTTTGTTTGTGGCCGTAAAGCAGAAGTTGGAGGCCAACCTACCCCTGTGGCACAGTACTATGCTTTGGTTCTTCACTCTACATCAATAAATTATGCCTAATTTGCAGGATTAGAATATGTCACAGTTCCCTTCCAGGCTGTGTGTCCAGCTTTCCTTCCCACAAAACTCAGCGAGGGAGGGGGCAGGTCAAACAGTCTGTAGCTGGTGTGAGTGATGGTTAGCACAAGCAACATATTATGAACCACAAAAATGGTGAGCAGAGTAGCTGCTCTGGTGTGATTCAAGGCTCGTTAAGAAGAACAGAGGGGATAAGGAAGACCAGGTAAAGTGTCCTTGGAAAGATAAAGGAAACAAAACAAAGCAAGTTACAGTTGAGTTAGGAAGAACAACTGCTGAGAGCAGCAAAGGTGTTTCTAGACAAAGAACTGCAAAACTTTTAAAAGGGAGCCAGGATAAAGAAACCATGAGCAACTGGGCAGGCTGTGACCTCCACTGAGCCTGAAGGAGATGAGTTGGCACAGCTCCCCAGCTTCACGTTCCTGATGCTCTGCAAATGTCTGCCCAGCACTCTGAGGTCTTGCAAAAGGCAGTGTGTATTGCTATTTAGGGCTGTATGTGAGTCCAGGACAGCGAGCTGACTGCTCAGCTCCTGCTGCCTTGACTGACTGACTTTGGCATCAAGAGTGGGAGGAATGACTGTGTTATCCTTCTGCTGTGGAGCTGTGATGCAACTTGATTCCCACCAAATACTGGTGCTGAAAGGTGTTCCTGGGTCCTGCAGTTTAGGCAGTTACTGCCTCTCTGGACTATCTCGTACTGCTCAGTCCTCAGGACTGAAACCCTTGGAGACGGCAAAGATGAAGAACTGAAAGACATTATTTTTAGATTACCAAGGATACTTTTTCTGGCTCCTTGTTTTGTGTTGTGACTGGTTATACTGCCTGTCTCCCTTTCCCAGTTCCTCTCCCACCCTCTGTACACATCCATTGCCTTTCTGCCCCATCCTTCACATCCCCCCTGTAGCCTCCCTGGTGCTGTGATGCCAAGAGAGCAGATATGCTGCCAGGGATAGACATGGCTCCCGCTACGCTGTCTGTGAACTGTCTGGTTCCTTGTGCAGTTCCTGGCACAAGTCCCTTCACAGCAGCTCCATGCACTGCAGTCATGCAGCTGTTTCTGGAGTCAACTCATGGTTGCAGCTGTCCATGCATTTGCCACTGTTGCAGCACCCCCATGGTCATGGATGGCAGCTGGCAGTAATGTGCTAAGCAGCGGTAATGCAGTCGCTTGTGAGCATGTCAGCATAGTCTTGTGGTGGTTGCCTGTGGACATGTCAGAATAGCCTTGCCCTAAAGCCACGTGCTTTTCCATGTGGGTCTCCCTTCTCCCAAGTGCCCACCCTGAGGGGATTGGACAAGGTGACTTCCAGAGGTACCTTCCAGCTTCAACCATTCTCTGATTCTGTGAAGTAAGAATTGCTCCTCCTCAGGGGAAGATGTGCCTGTGCAGAGGTGGGATGGCTCTTGGAAGCTGTATCTGTGAGGTGATGCTCCCCTGGTGTGTCTGGCAGTCATATGTATTGAGAGTCAGAGAGGAGAAGTGAAGCGAGTCTTTTACCAGGAAATGAGCTCAGTGAACTGGGTACTCAAGTGATAAATTGTTCAAGTGTGTAGCAGTGTGTCTTGTGCCCCTGTGCAGGAGCTGGCCCGCAGATGAGGAGTAAAGACGTACCTAGGGGCTATGGAGCACAATCTCAAGCATCCAAATGTTTGCCTTCATAATGTTTCTCCTGGGAGCCTTGGCCTGCTTGAGATGATAGTATGTTATCTCAGCTGGGCAGGCTGAAACACCCAGACACTGTAAGATTTTTCTGCAGTACCAACCTGAAAATCTTTCTTGGAGGCCGTGTGTGCACCAGCCTCCCATGGCTGAGAACTATCCATTTATAAAACCATTTTGCAGGACAGTGGGAAACAGAGATGCTGGGGTAACTCACAGGTATTGCTCGAGGAAGCATGTCCTCCCTCTGAAAACACTGTCCCAGCTGTGGGGTCTAGGCTGTGCTGGACCACAGAGGTTCATGGTGCTTATCAGGATCCTTGCTCTTCAGTGGCTCCACCCAAGGCCACCGTCTTGACTTGTACTCAGGTTCAGCATGACTTTTGCTCCCTCCCATCTGAAGACATGCACTAGCTGGCTCCTACATCACCTGCAGTTGTTCTGTAAGAAGTAGAGGAAGGAGACTGTAACTAATGGGACAGAGGTTCACTGACATGCTCCTTCCTACCCTCCAGATAGAGCCTCTGAGGCTGGCTGGGATGTTTTGGTGTCTGGACAAACTTCTGCAGTGAGTGGCAAGGTGAGGTGAGTGATGCTTGAGTCCTTGCATGCGATTTCAGGGCAGAGCACAGCAAGCTGTGTGCCTGTCCAGCTGAGACACACTTGTAGCTCACCCTGCTGCAGACCAGCTCTCTGCATATGCACACCTGCATGTGCACCCTGCCAAAGGGGAGGATGGTATCCTTAGACTTTGCAAATCCTTTCTGCTCGGGGCTGAGGACAACCAGGGCTGAAACAGAGGGACAGGACAGCTGTGCCATGTGGTACCTGAAGTGCATGCTACATCGGGACCTGACCTGCCTTCCTGGCTGAGCTCTCTGCCTGCATGGGGCCACTCCCGTGGTCGCAGCAACCCTCCACTGTCTCAGACACAACCACCTGTGAGCAGACCCCCACGCAGGCCTGTGGCTCCATCAACACCTCCTGCACTGGGAGTGTGTCTGCCTGGAGCCAGTCTTGCCTGGGGGAGCTGGTGTGGGACAAGCACACACAGCCACTGGTTGTCTGCAGCCTCTGTTCACTGCCATCCCTGACACGATGCCCTTGCTTGGCTACCGGCAGCACTGGCCTCCACCCCCAATGTCTCTGTGTCCTGAAATGTTAACTGACTTACACGGATGAGACCGCTGCAAGAGTCAGCAAAGGTTTTTTTGTCTGTTCACGGAGGGCTTGGGTTCCCACCGTGCTCACACGCAGCATTATGAGCAGGGCAGGAGTGCAGCATCAAGAAGACAAGGATCGCTGGTGACGGGGCAAATGCTGGAATGATATGGGACAATCCTAGAGCAGAGAGAAGTGAATAAAAGTTACAGAAAAGACAGTGAGGAGCTGCTTCAGAGGAGCCTCCTGCTGAGCCGCAAAGGCCGGGCTGATGCTTTATAGGCCAAATTCTCAGCCAGTGCACAGATGTGGGTACTGAACTGCTCAGGGACAGTGGTGAGGGAGGCTGCTGCAGACCTGCACTCACAGTCAGGGGCCCGCAACCTCTGAAAAATGCTCCTGCCGAGCTGCGTGTGACCCTCACGACACACCTGGCCAGGGCTGGTCGGAGCAGCCCCAGAGATCCACTCTGGCATAGGAGCGGGGCCCCAGGAGGGAGCAGCATCCCAGCTACAGTCCTGCTGGCAGTGCAGCCTGCCAGGGAATTATGGATTAATGTGGAACTGATCTGAGATGAAACACTTTGGATCAGGACCACAACCAAAAATATTTTGAGTCGGATCAAACTGAACCAAACAAATCTGTTTGTTTCCTGCTTTCCCAGCAGACAGTCAGTCTTAAAGGTCACAGAGCTGAGAAGCACGGCTGGGCACAAGTGGATTTTCCTTTAGGAAAATGACAATGACAGAAGATTCCTGACCAGCTTTGCCTAGGGATGAGGAAGGGTGTGATGTACCTTTCCCAATTTTAGGCCCTTTCCTGAGGAGCTGAGATTGGGAGCCCTAGGATGGAGAGAGTTGGGCATCTCCGGAGGGGAGCCAGCACAGAGGTCCTGTCTCCCCAGGGGACATGGCCAGCAGGAGTGACAGCTGGTCCCCCTGCATCCTCCTGCATGCTGAGTAGAGGCTGGGATTCCTCAAAGCAGCTCTCAGAACTGCTGACTTTTGTGAATCGGGAGCCTTTGCAAGCCTTGGGGACTGTGTCAACATGGCATGAAGGTATGCAGACAGGTTTAGACAGACAGGGACAAGAACAATCACTTACCCCTTTTGACAACTGCTTTTTTGATAACTCCCTGTATTGTTAGCCAGAATCAGCCAGTGACTCAGAGACAGAAATATGCAGGGACAGGCTTTGTAACCATCCTAGCTGCTGGTTTCCCATTCTCCCCCAAAAGCAGGGCCCCCATCAGAGGATCAACAACCCTGTGGGCATGCTGAACTCTGGACCAGCCATCTGGTGAAGGCTATAGCAGCCTGGAGGCTGCTCTCCTTCACTTGTGTCTTGCTGCAGGCACCCATGCTGGAGGAGATGTTACAGGGCTGGAAAGCTGCTGGCTCCCACCTGAGTGCAGGTCCACTCTGAAACCTGAGGGCTCTCAGCTCTGTGCTGTGAACTCACCTCAGTGGCCAGCTGATCCCCAAGGTGATCTCACCTACCAGGTTTTTCTGCAGGTGAAAGCAGCCAGGAAGGCCATGCAGCCGTGGGAGAGCAGCAACAAGGCGTTGGCTCCTGGTGGGGCGCACTGCTCCGCACACGGCCAGCTGCAGCCCGCTCTGGCTGTTGGGAGCCTGCCGTGCTGCTGTGGCTTCCTGCAGCACTGCTTTCCTGGTTCCTGTGGGAGCCCCGCTCTCCCAGGCAGGTGTGCGTGAGGGAGTGGGCCCAGGATGTCCGCTCTGCGCCCAGGGATGCTACCACTGAAGAAGCAAAGCAGAAGCCAGACACGTATATATGCAAGCAGCTGTGTGCGCATATAGATGTATATGTAGGAACATACTGGGTGTAGTCAGTCTGCATCTTCGTCTCTGCTGGTATACTTGTGTCTAATCGATGCAGCCTAGTTTCTAAACTAAGAACATGCACTTTAAATTTGGCAATGTCTCTTTAATTCAAAGAGCACTTTTGAGATGCTTAGATGCATTTGGCAACTATGGTCTGTTTTTATTAGTAAAATGATAGCATATGATATCAAAGTATGTTTTCATTGCCCTTGTTGAAAGAGATGCCAAATGCAAATCCATTCAGAGAAGCGAACTGGATTTATAAACTTCCTTTTGCTGTGCCTGTTAAACCAGTGATGAGTCGGGGCCTTGGAGTTTCTCTTATTTTCCAGGCTGGGAGCTGGGTGCTGGATTTGCAGCAATGCCCACCACAGCAGCGGCAGAGGGTGCTCTTCCCCTGCCCAGAGCTGGCTGCAGGCAGGCAGTGTTGCCTGCCCAAGACACATGCAGACTTGCCTTGCCTGGAGCCGTCTGGGAAGTGGAGGGGAACAAACTAGGCTTTGGGAGTGGATGTGCTGGAGGTGGCAGGGGAGGCCTGTGGAACCCCGGGAGGAGCCCTCATGCCTTCGTCTGGCTCTGCTGTGACCGGGAGCTGCTTGCAGACTCGCTGGCAGAGAGCTCAGCTGCCATGGTCTGCAGGAGCATCCTTGGGGGCTCCCAGGGGAGTGCCCTTGTGGGCACAGGGACTGATGTGCCCCAGGCCACACCATGGTCTGTGGTGCAGGAAAGCTGATCTCGAACATCTACAGCCCTGGGGACAAAGCTGGCTGCTGGGGGCTGCTGCGTGTTCCCTTTGGCAGGTCCTTCCCCATCCTCTCTCTTTCTCTCCTGGGACCATAGGAGCTGTGTTATCTGTGGAAGACACCTGTGCTCTGATGCATGTATTTTTCCTCTCTCTGTCTCTGTGGCTGTTGATCCTGCACCATGGAGGGGAAGGCACCTGGCTGCATGCCTGGGGCACACATATGCCCTGCAGTGCCCTCATGGGAAGGCTGTGTGTAGGGGAGGTGCTCCGAACTTGCTCTCTGAGTTCACACTGTTGCTGACCTCTGTAGCTGACTTGCCTCTCGCTGCCACAATTTTCTCTTTGGTAAAATGCAGAGAACGTCACGTCCCTGGGTAATGCCACATGGAAGGAAACCATGAGCCAATGTCGTCAGGGGGATTTGTGTTCATGGACTGACCCTTGTTCTCAAAAAAACTGCAACACTGCTTACTGTACCTCCCAACCTACCCTAGACATCTGGCCTAGGACACCCGTCCACATTTCCCACCAGTTTCTGCATTTCTTACCTTTACTTCATCCCCTTGTAATGTCCCAGAGGCCACTCTTCTGGAAGCTCTTCCTGGTGATCCCTACCAGTGCCACAGTAGACATGGGAGCAACACCTCACAGGCTTGTGGGTGCAGCCCCCCGACTGGTGTGCATCTGTACTAGTGCAAGTCCAGAAGATGCAGAGCTTGCACAGCATTAAGAGCACTGAGTCATCACACCACGATGGTCCAGAACATTTAAAGGTTTATTTCTAACAACAAGCCTGTTTTTCCCAGAGTCTGAAATCCTGGGGACACCACTGCTGAGTCTGACCTGGATCTTTCCAACCAGGCACCTGGCATTGGAGAGGGGGTATGGGAGCCCCATCTCCCCTGGACTGATGGAGCATGTGAGGCTGTCCGAGGCAAAGACAGGCTCCAGGGATGTATGGATGGCAGAGTGGGGCACAGGGGAGAGAGGAAGGAAGCCACCTCAGTGGCACAGACGGTGTTGTCCCCACTCTGCCTGTGGCAGGCTGTACTTCAGGCAGGCTGGGCATCTCAGCCTGCTTTACCTTGTGCCTGTTAATGGGGATGACCTGGTCTCAGGGCAGAGGCTGGTTCTGACGGAGCTGAGAGCTGCCTTTCTCCACCATGTTGTGCCTTTGCTGCCCATCCTGCAGACAGCCAGGTGCATCCGCCTGGTGCCTGGGGAACAGCAGCTGCCCCAGCCAGCACTTCCCAGCTGAAAACACACACAAAGAGAAGTGATTCACTCAAAGCCACCCAGTGAGTCAGTGGCAGAGTTGGGAATAAAGCACAAGTCTTCTCCTGCTCAAACCACTAACTCAGCCAGCTCCTCCGGGGAGGTCGGGTGCGTTTGAGGGGACCATGAACTATTCTCTTGCCTGCTTCAGCAGTTTCCAAAGAATCAGGGCTGCGGAAATAACCCAGTCCCAGTTTCACAGGAGACACCCTGCTCCAAACTGCACTTGCAAGATTGGTTGTTAAGAAAAATATTACGAGCCCAAGGAGTGAGGCTGCTGCTTCTGCCAGGGCAGAGCACAGGGGTCTTTGTGCAGTGGAGAGGGCAGTGAGCTGGGTGTGGAGACCCTGACTCCAGCCCTCATGTGGTCGCAGGCAAGTCAAGGTGCCAACAGGCTTCCAGTGCGGGGTCTTAACAGCTCAGCCACAGCAGCTTAATGATTTACTGCTCTTCGTTTCACCACCACCACCACCACATGTGCTCGGCCACGTGGCCTCTGGAAGGGTTGGCTGCAGCGCAAGGGATGGGACTGCGCGCTCCAGCCCAGCCTGACCTCCCTCCATCCCATGGCCATAGCTGGGTGCTGTACGGCAGAGCCAGCAGCTGCAGCGTGGCTGGGTGCTCCTGCTCGCACCTCAGGGTGCTTCCCCTCCCCAGCAGCCAGAGGTGGGAGCTGGCTGGCTGCTCCCCAGTCAGCACGTAGCAGCTCTGCTGCCCTCTCCTCCCTGCTCCACTGCCTCACTGGGATTCAGCTTTTGCAGCAGCTTATCTCTGTTTCCAATGTGCAGGCCTAGCCAAGCCGTGCATGTTTCTTGTTTGTTTGTTTTTTCAGTCCTGCTCTCCGCCAGCCGTGGTGGCAGGCAGTGGCGGCAGCCGAGCCCACAGCGACCACAGGGGTGGACCTTGCTAAACCTCTCAGCCGTGCTGCCGGCACAGCCGAGCAAGCCGAAGGCGGCTGTGGTGGCAAGAGGCAACAGCCCCAGAGGAAAGGCTGTTTGTTTACCCTGGGCCACAGGCGCACTTGTGCCGAGTCTGCGGGGCACGGGCCAAACCGCAGTGTCTGGCGAGCGACCATGAGAGGATGAAGCGTGCAAGGCATGGGAGCTGTGATTTCTGCAGGCAGAGGAGCTGGTGCATGGCTTTGGTGGTGGCTCGCAGGAGAAGTGTCCCCTGGGTTTGGAAAGGATGGATGGGGAGAGCCCCAGGTCTCTGTGGCGCAGCTCAATTGCTCTGTTTGGGTTTCCAGCAGCTACTCCGGAGGTTGATCTCACGTTTGCTCTCCCTTCTGCTCCACACTGGTGGAGCAGTTGTGGGAACCCAGGGGGTCCTGCTGCTCTGGATGAGGGGCTGAGAGGTGGAGGTCACTGGAGGTGCAGCCCTCCTGGCTTGTCCCCAACCCAGTGAGCCCAGCAACTGCAGCCGTGTGGATGTCCTGCCTGCTCTGTGATCCTGCTCTGCCATCCCAGGGCCCACATGGGATGGAATGCCTGGCTGGAGATGCCACTCTGGCACGGCGACAACCATCACACCTCTATGGCCATCTGAAATAAGCTGGTGGATGGCTTGCTTCTCCCTTTCCCAGGGGAAACCAAAGTGCAGCCCATTGCCTGAGGCTGCAGGGCATGCGGCAGTGCTGGGGACATGCTTCCACCAGAGCCATTTGTCTCCAAGCTTCCTGATTTGTCCTTCCTCCTGGCCAGGAGGTTGGGCTGTTGCCTGGACTGTGCCAAGAAAGGCATGTGGAGGAGCAGTATGAGGGCCCATGGGGCTCCTGGCAGGGGACAGGGGTTGGGCCTGACTGTGCTATAGGGATGGCAATGGACTCCTCCATCCTGAAGTTACCAGACCTGGTGCTAGCAGGGTCAGACTGTGGCCTGTAGCCCTGTACCCCAACTTGCACCTCACATCCCCTCTGGTGGGCATGGACATGCTTGGTGCTCAGATAGGGAGATACAGAGGAGTGCTGGGGTCAGCCTGCTGCTGCTCCAATATCCAGAGAAGGCTGCTGGGATGGCTGTGGAGCCAGTGCCCTTGGGGAGGTGAGGGGGCGGATGTCTGCATCCTCTTCTGCACCTCATTAACAACAAGGCATCCCCTGTCACCAGCTTGCCGCAGAGGCCCTTGTGGGATCCCGCTCCTCCCAGGCAGCACCACTCCATTCTCCCCCAGCTGCTGAAAGCACCAGGGGGTTTGCTTACAACTTTGCCAGGCCGGCAATGAGCTGGGAGGGCTCCAGCTGGCATGCCGTGGTTAGCCCCGGGCTCGGCAGCCCTCTAACACAGGAACCCCAGCAGGAAAATTATTCCCACCCGGGCAAGCGGTCAGAAATCGGGGCCAGGCTCTGTTTGCTCGCCCTGTGTGCTCTCGGTGTTGGGATATTGTTACTATCACTGCTTGCATGGTGCTGCCTCTGAGAGCTGGGGCAGGGGAAGGGCGAAGGCTGGAGACATTCCTGTCCTGTAGTGCACACTCTGGAGTGCCACGACCTGCCAGCACAGCCTCCAGCCCCTTGTCCAAGCTCTGTGTGTGCTCAGGAGCCATGGTGCAGAACTGGAGCGGAGCAACCATGGAGTGCAGCCGGGTTGGCACATCTCCGGACACTGCTCGGTGTCAGGTCTGGCACCTCCTGCCAGAGGTGCTGCTGTGGTGGGACGGGATGCAGCAGCTTGCTGGGATGAATTATCACCCTGCAGCTGCTGATGGCGGCAAGACCGGCACCGTTATGCTTCCCTGACAATCTCTTTATACCAATTTCATGCCTTGGATCTGCCCAAGATCTGCCTTTTTTCTGTAGGGAGAATAGCACGCGAGGGGCTCCTCCTCCACCCGCAGACCCTGGCCCACCGCCACTGCCTTCAGAGGCTATGGCAAAGTCATGCCACACTTTAATTATATCAATTAATTCCTGAATACCAGCCTTACTATGGCATGGGGGGGGTGGTGGTGGTGGTAGCAGGAGCCAGGAGCACAAACGGGCTGTTGTATTGTCCTCCCGTCTCATCGCCTGCCAGGTCCCGCTGGCCTGCCCCCACACTCCAAAATGCTTCAGCATACTCGTGGCCTGCCTGAGGCACTTGGCTGTAGCTCTTCTCCAAACTGGATGCCCTGAACACTTTCCGAGGACTCCTTGTGCTGGGAGAAGAGCTGGGAGCTGTGAAAGTCAGGGACGGTTGGAGTCCCAGGGGAGTGGGCAGTGTTGTGCCCATCCCTGGGGCCACACGGGGGGTGCCATGGTCCATGGGTGGGGGACACTTCCCAGGGTGTGAGGGTGACTGTGGCTGCTCTCAGTGGTGTCTCCACGAGGCTGCCCGGGACAGCCAGAGGTTACATTGACCCCACAGCTCTGTGGGGTGTTGCTTTGCTCCAGTTGACGTCAACTGCTCTCCCAGCGGCTGGAGAGCTGTCAGCATGCCATGGGAGAGCATGGCCAGCCCTGGTGCCCCCACAGCACTCTCCCACTGCACGGTGGCTCGAGGGTCTGGGAAGTTCATTTGTGAGCTGGCTCCCATGGCCCCACTCTCCACTCCCATGCTGGGTCTTGGTATCCCAGGGGGAGCAAAGCTTCTAAGGGCCTCTAGGCTGTGCAAGACCTCCAGGGGCATGGAGGATTGCCAAGGAGTTCATGCTCGTGCTTTGGAGATATGGTCTTCAGCCTGCTGAAAGAGCAGCATGGGGGGGTCAGAGCATTTTTGCTCTCTGGGTCATGTTTCTTGCTGTGAGATGATGGCACCGTCCCACCCCAGGGCTGCCTACCAAGGGTGGGTGTGCTAATGGGAGCAGGTTTGGGGCTGGGCAAAGACCAGGGGCTTGATGAAGACCAGGAGGAAGGGACTTGAATGCTTGTTTGAGGTCCTGGGTGTAAACCCCGCAGCCAGTGAAGCTGGTTTGCCGTGGGGCTTGGGATTTGCCCACCACAGCCATCTGGGTGTCATGCTGCCCTCCTCTGTCGTGAACCCCAGGACCTCTGTCCAGAAACACTCCAGAAAATATTGCTCAGCCCTTGCTGTGCTCCTCTTTTGGTTGGAGTTTGCTGTCTGAAGTTGCTCCTCTTGCATGCTTTGATGGCTGTTGATCCCCAGGGCCTCCTGCCTGCTCTAGGATAAGCTGGGCAGGGAGGACCATCAGCCTTGTGTGACTTTACACCCAGGAGCCCAATTTATCTTCTAGTCTTGGAGCTGAGGCCACCCCTCACCCACTTTAATCCCCTTTTCTCTGAGCACATTTTATCTACAGAGATGTGAAGATTTTCAGCAGTGAGCTGGGGCTGTGCCAGGGTGGGGAGCCGGCCCTGAGCAGAGGCTGGGTGGGCAGAGCTGCCTGCTGGGTGCTGGTTAGGCAGCACTGCCAAGGCAGCGGCTGCTGGTGGCCCCACTCCCAGCGGAGAACATTTTGAGGAGGCAGTTTAAGTCAGCCCATTGTAATGCTATCTGCAGGAGCATTTTTGTGGAGAGTTTTTGCACATTACAGTGGGGGTATCCACCAGTGTTTCTCAGCCATGGGTCCCCCCTCCCCCTCTGCCTCCGGTGCTGTGAGGCATCAGGGGCTCAGGCTTGTGCTGCTGTCCCCCCTGCAATCCTAGCTCCACCTCAGCCCTATGGTGCTGCTGCACTCATGTGCTCCAGCCCCACTCACAAGCCAAGCTGGCAAATGATTAACGGGTGTGTGAAAGTCAAATGCTCTTTGCATGGATTGCATGCAGCTGGAGCAGAGGGAGGGAGAGAAAGGAAAGGAGAGGAAAAAGAAAAGGGAAAAGGAAAAAGGAAAAGGAAAAGAAAAAAAGAAAAAAGGAAAATGAAAAGAAAAAACAAGAAAAAGAAAAGGAAAAATAAAAAATTATAATAATTAAAAAAAAAAAGAAAATAAGAAAAAGAGAAAAGAAGAGAAGGAAAGGAAAGAGAGAAAAGAAAGACAAAAGAAAAGGAAAAAAGCAACTGAGGTCAAAGTACCATAAGGAAACAACAGCCCAGGCCCATGTGGTACGCTCAGCTGGGAGCGCTTCCTGATGGGACAGTGTGCCTGCGGGCCTGTCTGGCAGCAAAAGCCAGGCTTTACATCCAGGTTTCCTCTTGGATGAAGCCTTTGGGATCAAAAATGATCAGAGGGTGGAACACCTCTGCTATGAAGAAAGCCTGAGAGAGTTGGGGTTGTTCAGTCTGGAGAAGAGAAGGCTCTGGGGAGACTTTACTGGGGCCTTTCAGTACTTAAAGGGAGCTTATAAGAAAGACGGGGACAGACTTCGTAGTAGGGCCTGTTGTGATAGGACAAGGGGTACTGGTTTTAAACTAAAAGAGGGTAGGTTCAGACTAGATATAAGGAAGAAATTTTTTATGATGAGGGTGCTGAGACACTGGACCAGATTGCTCAGAGAGGTGGTAAATGACCCATCCTTGGAAACATTCAAGGTCAGGACAGGGCTCTGAGCAACCTGGTCTAGTTGAAGATATCCCTGTTCATTGCAGGGGATTGGACTAGATCACCTTTAAAGGTCCCTTCCAACCTAAACCATTCTATGATTCTATGATTCTGTTTTTTCTGCAGGGTGTTTCTCAGGACCTGGGGAGGCAGTGGGATGCTGCTGCTCAGGGAAGGGTGGTGGGTGCCATCCTCTCTGTGTCTGGGCCAGAGAGGGGCTTCAGTCTCTCCCCAGGGATGCTCAGCCCTGCTGCCCGTACAGCCTGTGGTCAGAGCGGTGCTGGGCACCACTTTACCCATAAAGCCACTGCAGAGTCAGTTCTGCCTGGCATGATACTTGGGTGATCTGGCAGGCTGAGAGGGGGACTGGTGTGTGACCAGCTTGCCTGGGCTCCTCCACGCACCAAGGCAGTGCTTCAGAGGAGGGGAGAAGGGTCTCAAGGCTGCTGTCCCAGGGCAATGGTAGCTGCCTGCAAAGGTGCAGCGTGTGAGCTTGCACACGTGTGTGCAAAGGGTCAGGGTGTGAGCTTGCATGTGTGTATGCAGAGGGGTAGGGTGTGAGCTGGCATGCTCATGCAGAAGGGCAGTGTGTTGGCTTGCACACGTGTAGGCATGGTGTTGTTGGGTTGACAGTTGGACTAGATGATCTTAGAGGTCTTTTCCAACCTTAATGATTCTATGATTCTAGAATACTAAGGTGCAGCACGTGAGCTTGTACACTTGTGAGCCTGCATGCGTGCGTGTGGGTGGCAGTGTCTGAGACTGCACAGATGGGTCTGGATAGGCAGTGTGCAGGCTAGTGTATAAATGAGGAGTGTGGGATCCTACTCACATACTACAAGATGGGCTGTCTGTGAGCTTGTGCAGGTGGGCTACCCCTTGGGGGACAGGGCCAAATGGAGCCCCAGGGCTGAAACAAGAAAGGAGGATAATTTTCACAGTGGAAATGTTCCCTTCACAGTGGAGGGTTAGAAAACAAACGTTTCTTCCAAAACAAATGGGGCTCATCGGCCCCAGCAATGGAGAGAGCTGCCAAGAGATTGCTGAGTGGGAAAGGCCATGCAAACATTGGTTTAATCCCTCTGTCCTCCCACCATCTGCAGGGATGGTCTAGCAACCTCCCTGCATCTTGTGCTCTGAGATGCTGCAAGGCGTCTCACCCAGGCGGTCTCCTAGGTCCCTCTCTCTCCCTCAGATCTGCCCTTGCCAAGCAGCTGAGGTCCCCAGGAGGTTTCCATCCTCTGCTGAGGACTCATGCTCCCTTTGCTGTAGGGCATGGGGCATTTGGTTGCCCAAGACCAAATGAGAGGGTGCAGGGAAGATGCAGCCAGGGCTTCTCAAAGGTGCACAGAGAGAGAGTGAGAGGCAGCAGCAGGAGCTAGAACAAGGGAAATTCCTTGTAAATGCAAGGACAAATCATGAGGCCACCGTGAGGGTGCTCCAATACTGGAGTAGAACCTGGAGAGGCATGGAATCTCTGCCCTTGGAGATACTCAGACCATGACTGGAGCAGCCTGGGAGCAGCCTGTTCGAAGCTGGTCTGGGTAGGAACAGAGACCTTCAAAGGGCTCTACCACCTGGCACTGCACCTGGTCCAGGGAGAGGGTCCCTCCTGGAGTGGGGACTTGCAGGTGGGAGCTCCATGCTCAAAATCCGAACGGGACATGGAAGAATGGGCATGGGGACTCCTGCCACCCCTTCCCTCCCTTGCCACAGCCACAAGCCTGGGTGCTGCATCCTCTCATCCCAGTGCTACAAGCGAGTGAGTCTGCATCATGGCCTGGATCTGTGCTTTGCTCCCATATCCTGGAGACCACCCTGACTCCTCCTCATCTTTATCCTCCTCCTCCTCCTCCAGCATTTTGCTCTGTGAAGGCCCTGTGGCACAGCTGCGCTGTTGGTGCACTGTGTTGTCTGCTTCAACGTGAACCAGTGTCTCGCTCACCAGAACCACTGAAAGAACCTGGGACGAGGCTCAGCACGTCTGGCAAATGTAGGATCTGCTCAAAAAATGTTTATGGAAGAGGAAAAAAATAGCAAAAGTTTGAGGAAAGAGAGAAGAAGACAGACAGCAACCCCAAGAGACCCTCCCCTTGGGAGCAAGAAGCAGGAAACATAAGGAGCCATTTATTTTAAGTAAACTATAAATATCGGACTACAACAAACGCATGTAAGAAAAGAAAAGTTGGTCTGAATCCAAAGATTTCCAAGAGGTCTTGAGCAAACATGTGTGATTGAGTCTGACAATGTTGTGTGTGCATGTGTGCCAGTGTGCGTGCTAATCAAGGGCTGCAGCGCTACATATGGCATCATCCCCCCAAATTAAAACCAGAGTGAATTCAAAATCAAGAGAAAAATGTGTGAGGCTGCTGATAAAATCAGAGTGGCAGGGGTAGAGAGTGGGGACTATCCCGCCATGCCCTCAGACTGGGACATATCCCTCTGAAAACACCTGATCTGCCTGGGAGCAGTGCTGTGCCACCATGCCATGCTGTCTGTCCCCAGCACCACTGGTGGAGAGCATCCTGAGCCTGCAGGAATGTGGGACTAGGGGGCCTGGGGCTTTTCTACACAGGGTGCTTATGGGGGCTCAAGGTGCCACTGGTGCCAGCATCTTTCACTCCTGCCAGGAGCATAGCATGGGCTGCCAGGTCAGCTCTGGGCTTGTACCACCACCACCGGCTTCCTTTCCAAGTCCCCAGCTGCCAGCATGCTGCCTCCAGGCTCTTATGAACTGGGCTGCGGCCGTGTTCTCATGGGAGCACCAGGGTACTCCCAGCTCTGTCAACTGCGTCCTGTGGATTGTCTTGGAGAAGCAAATGCCAAGGACAGTGTCCAGTGGGTGCAGCCTTGCTAGAGAGGAATGTGGGCAGAGCTTGTTCACCGCTATGGCTGGTAAGGACCCCAAGTAAAAGTGCTGGGTGCTGGAGAGCATGGCTTTGTGTGAGCAAAGTTCCTGTACTGGTCCTGGTGGGAGGGGACCCATCCTGGGGAGGTGCCACAAAACCAGCCTTTCTAACCCCAAACGGGCAAGCTCAGCGAGCAGTTATTGGTTTGCAGAGCTTCAGCCTTTAGCAGCAGTCCTGGAGCTTGCTTGCACCCTACAGTGCTAGTAACTCTGTGGTCATACTTGGGCAGCTTTCAGCTGATCTGCACCAGCTTCATTTGGACCAGAGCCTTACTTTTACCTCAGGCAGAGAATAAATCTGATGGGCATGAGGTGCTGGCCCTTGTCATGACAGTTAACATATTGCTCTGTGAATAGCACTTGCTTTGTGTGACTGCTCTTATCCTGGTGAGCTGATGTGTTTTGCCCTTTTCTTTTCACCTGTGTGAAGTATCGCCTGGTGCCTGAGGGCCAGCCCAGCTTTCAAGTGCTGCCTGTCCTGGCCCTGGGGCACACCAGTGTTTCTGCTGCTTGGGGCATCTTTTTCCCTCCTCCCTGCTGGTGCCTGACACTTTAAAGGCAGTGCAGGCGGGGACAGGGATGCTGGCAGCATGCCCGGGTCTGGCCGGGCTGGGCTAGAAGTGCTGCAGGCTGCAGCTTGTGGAGCTGTGCACTGCTCGCATGGGGCTGCTTCTGCTGCAAGGGACCAGCCGGTGCAGGGGGCTGTGCCAGGGTGGTGGCCGGTGGTGGGCAGCCAGTTGCTGGAGCTCAGCAGGGCCTCAGGCTCCTTGTCTGGCTGTGCTGGGGGGGTCCAGTGCCTCCCGCATGGCCCTGCCATCTCTCTCCTCCTCTTGCTGAGTTGGAGGGCTCTGGTGGAGCTGGGCTGGAGCAAACCGAGATACCAACTTTTTAAGTGCCACAGCAGACCATGCTGCCACTCCTTTGCATCCCATGCTGCCCTCAGGAAGCCACAGAGAGAGGTCTCACCTCCAGTGCTGCCTGTTTGATCCTTCAGGAGATGAGTAGGACTGTGGCAGGCTTGGTGCCAGATGTGTCTGCAGGATTACAAATAACCCAAGTAACAGATTACTGTGTCACCACTTGTTTGTTCTGTCTGCCACCAGCATTGTCTTACATCTCTGTGGTCACTGTGGCCTCCTCCAGCTGCCATCACTTGTCACCATCAGTCACACACACTACTCTTAGACTTGGCCATTAGGCGGATTACCCTTAATTGGTACTGCCCGTCATCACTAATCACTGTCTTCATTGTCAGCTTCAACACCACCCAAGGCCTACAATTTCCACTTACTAGGAGCGTGGTGGAGCGTGGTGGATTCTCCAGGGAGTGGTGTCTCTGATCCAAGATCAGATACCTTCTCTGAAAGGGACTGCCTGTCTTCAACATGTCCTGGGGACATGGCTCCCCGAGCAGTCTCTTCCAGTGCTCCCAAGGCATTGAGCAGGTTTATCCCTTCTTGGCTTAGAAACCACCTGCTGCTGGTCCCTGCTGCTGGTGATGGGATGCTGCTGCAGTGAAATGAGACCCAGGTTGTGCCAGGTCCTAGGATGCCTGGGTGAACTGAGGGCATGCTCAGGCACCTGGGCTGCTCTGGTGGGTCTCAGGTGGGGATTGCATGGGATGAAGGACATGGTTGCAGACTAGTCCCTCTCCATAGTCACATCATCCCCTATTCCCACAGGATTTTTGGACAGGAGCAGGCACTTGGCAGGTGGAGACCATAAACTGGCCTCTTGGGCAGGACGGGCACGCAGGGCTGGTGTCCTGCTACAAAGCGTATTGAGCAGGAGCTCAAAACAGTGCGGGTGAAATGCAGAAAGATGTTTTCTGCCCCACTGGGCTTTCCTCTGGGCTCATGGCACTGCTCTGAGGTGCGCCCTGCCTCACATCCCCTGATGCTGTGTTCCAGGCACCCACAGCTGCTGCCATGCCCAGAGTGATGCCTGCGGCACTTGTCTGACATGCGGCTGGTCCCAGCAAGGAGGGAGCAGCTGCCGTGTGTTTAGGAGAGACCCAGAAAATATCAGGGTGGCCTATGGTGAAGGTCAAACAAACCATTTATTTTCAGACAGCATGGTCAGATGTGAGCGTCTCTGTTTAGGAATCACATCCAGATGCTGAAGTTAAACATCTGGGCTTCACCTCTGTGTTTTGTCTAAGCCCCCCAAGTGCGGCACAGCCTTTGGAGCCATCTGCTGAGATGTTATCACCTCGTTCATCAGCCACCCCTCACCTCCGTTTGGGGCTCCCACATTCCCTCCAATGTGCTGGGAAGGGCTAGGAAGAGCCGGGATTTCAGAGCTCTGCTGCTGGCCAGGCTCTGCCTGCCCCCTGCGTCCACCTCACAGGCTGCTCTGCAGTTGCCACTGGTGCAATGAGTCAGAAGGCCTCAGCTGCACAGGCATTTTGCCCCTTTCCCTGGGCAGCAACATGGGAACATGTTCGGTACAACTTTGAATCAGTCCTTTCATGTCCTGGGGAAAATGAGGGCTCTTCACATGCGAAGAAGGGTTGAGGGGCTGGTGGAGGGTTTGCACATCCCCAGGGGAGTGGGGCTGGCAGGTATGTGCTGCCAGCCCCATGCCCGCAGGGTGTCAGTCCTTTGGTGGAGGTTTGTGTGCTGGGTGTCTGCCGTCCAGGCAGCTAATATCCTGTTGAGCAAGTCGGCTGGCACAAACAAATATGTCTCCAGGAGGAGGTCCTGAAACCCTACATGCAGCCAGTGCTGGAGCAAAGCTGACAGCGGGGCCGCAATGCAGGGTGGCATGGGGCTCATGGCCAGAGCATGCTCCATGCTGGAGGGTCTGATGCTGGTGCCCCCACTGCAGTGAGGTGGATGACAGCAGGGCTATGCCCTGGGCAGAAGGAGAAGCCAGAAGCTCTGTTGGATGGTTCCAACGAGTTGTTTGCCCTGGTGCTGTAGATGCCGAGTCCTCTCCATTTGGCAGAGCTCTGCTCTTCATGTGGGCGCTAGAGAGGCTCCAGGGCTTGCAGCCCCTGTGTTGTGTGATCTGCCAAAGGTTCGAGCTCTTTGGACATGTATACTGCATGAAGAACTGCTGGCTTGCTGGACTGGAGCCCTTTCATGCTTTGGGTGATCTAACCCCTGCAGTGGCACAAGCAATGGACGGGATATTCATGGTGGTATTTGAATACTCCATGTTTCCTCTTCCTTCAGCAGTGCATGGAAAACTGTCCTTGCACCATGTAACTTCTGGGAGCTGAATAAGAAGGTACTTTTTGCTCACGGGGCTACAACCCTGTGGCTTTAGTCATGAGGTGGGATGGGAATCACCACTGACCCAACAAAATCAATACCTGGCTCTTGTGACTTGGCCAACCCAACCAGCTCAGGCCTGCCTGTGTTGCTCTGAATGTTATTTTGGCCTTGGCTTGCTGCTGCCTCTGCTCTTCCAGGAAGAACCCCCATATCCCTGGCATGCCTGCAGGCAGGGTGTGCTGGAAGTCTCACTCAAGTCTATTTACTATCCAGTTTCCAGGCCAGCACTGCAGACTTGAGACAGCTGCAACAGGGAATCCGAGACCCTAAAGAAAGACCTAAATTCCTACCATGGTGACAGTCCTGCCTCCCCATGGTCCTTTCACTTGCAGAAGCCCAGGGCACATTACATTTTACAGCCTTGTACCAAGGGCTCACCACCTCTGGAACAGGCCATCAGGCTGGATATTGCAATCTTTTCCTTTCTGGAGGTTAGCTACTACTGATCATAGGGGAAGATGGGGTTTTGAAGCAGAGCTGGATGAATGCAGCACCAAAATCCTTGGTACTGTGAAATCTTCAAAATCCAGATTTCAATTTGAATTTCCCAGGTGACCCTTCTGGTTCAGAAGGGACTAAATGGCAAAAAACCTGTTGTTCAGTTGGCATCCTCCATCTGCAGAGCTTTACAGTGGTGAAGCAGCCTGTGCTGTCTGTTATGGCTGCACTATATGCATGGGGGAACCTCAAACTTAAATATGCTTTCCACCCTGAGACCTGGAAGAGGCTTATCAAGAGATGTCCCTTCTGTCTCATGAAAACAAAGCACTGAGGCGAGTGAGACAGTTGAGCTCAGAGTTCTGGTCCCCAGCACCACTCTGTGGTCAGCCCTGCTGCAACAGGGCCTCTCCAGTGGTGGGAAGAGGCTCAGTAGTGCTGTCTGAGGCCATGACCAGGAGGAATGATCGCAAACCTGGATGGGAAGTGCAGCTTCATGCTTGCTGCTTCCTTGGCTCAAAGTGTTGGGCCTATAAAGATCAAAGATCTTCCCCTTGTTTTCCTTCATTCTTCTGCTGGGAAACTTTGTGAACGTTCTGGCACAGGCAGCCTTGGAGCATCTTCTCTGTGCAAGGCAGATCCAAGATAAGAAAAGAAAAAATTTGGTTCCTTCCAGCTTTTCCAAAGGGAAGAGTCTGGCCATGAGCTGAAGCAGCATAGCCCAGGTGTGTTGGCAGCACCTCCAGTCCCAGCTTCTCTGCTCGTGGCTGGGATAGCCGCTGGCTCTGGTGCCCTGGACATGAGTCCCTGTTTGTGTTTCCCCACAGCTGCCTCTGTGTGCAGGCAACTCTGCTCAGGATATGTCAGCTGTGGGTAAGTCAAGCTGACCTTGGTGTGGCCCGCTCTGCAGCATGCTTCATCCACCCTTTGCTTTTCTTTTGTCTTGTGAACCCGCTTTTTCCCCCTGAGACTTCATCCCCAGCTCTGCCTGGAGCTGAATTGCAGTCGCACATGATGATGAGGCTGATGGTTGCCTCTTTCTGTGCGATGCTGGAGTTGAGAGTCAGCACAATGGGCCGAGCAGCATCAATACACTCCATCCACCATCCCCTGCTGAACAGGCAGCGCAGCCTGTGCCTTGGACCCAGAGCAAAGCAGGATCTGGCTACATGGAGCAGCATGGTGGCCACAGGGGTGGCCATGCAGGATCATTCCAGCCCTGCTTCCAGCACTCCCAGCCCCTCACCTGCAGCATGAGCGTGTCTGGGTGAGTGTATCCTGACATCATGTTTCTGGCCTCATGTTCAGGCAGGCCACGCAGAGAGACATTTGGAGCTGATTAATTAGTAGAAAGGAAGCAGGTCTAGAAATAAGGAACAGCTGGCCATCTGAAATGGAGAACAGCAGTAAGTTTATTGCAAGGGCCAGAGGCAGTAAGCAGCAGCTTTGGAGGGTTTTGGGGAT
This sequence comes from Scopus umbretta, assembly GCA_013400535.1. Taxonomy (NCBI): domain Eukaryota; kingdom Metazoa; phylum Chordata; class Aves; order Pelecaniformes; family Scopidae; genus Scopus; species Scopus umbretta. Next base: position 40,809 of record VZTL01050075.1, on the reverse strand, counting down.
TCCTTGCTGCTAATTGCCATATGACAAACCCTTCTCATCTGTGCAAGCAGTCCCCACGGGATGGGGACCAGCTTGTGATGATCTGCAATGCCTTAGTTGCAGCTTTTGTTCAGAGCTAGCCAACAGACAGGCTTGTTTTATGCCACCAATTGACCATGTTTGATTCAAAAAGGGATCAGAGAAATGTTAGTGTGTTGGTGGCTGTTGAAGACGGTGAATTTAATGTCCCAAAGTAGCTGACTGCTCCTGGGAAGGTCTCTCAAGTTCTTCTAAACATCTACTATCAGTCAGTGCTGGGCGCAAAGCCCCAGTTAGATGGGCCTTTTGGAGTAACGTTGTGGGGCGTCTCTAAATGCATCCCTGTGAGGTCCCACTAAACTTAATCTTTTTCTTGCCTTTTCTTGGCACCCTCCTTCCTGAACGTAGGGCCCAACTGACTAGAAGATGGGGCAAAGGGCGGGAAATAGGGCAAGGCGCACCCTGTACAAGAGCATCCTCGCTGAAGACATTGGCCTTTTGCCCTCTACTGGCACTCAAGCTCAAGCTTGACTTCCAGGCAGGTCTTTTGATGGTTCTTCTGTGTAGGAAAATATCCTTCCCTCAGGCATTGTCATGAAATGTAGCCCTGTGGCCTCCATATCTTTTCTGAGGTCATGATCTTCAGGATGCCTCAAACGTGTGTGGTAGTCCTTGCCCTACTTTATGCACCCTGTGATTCCCACCCTCCTCCATGGCTCAGCAAAAGCTGGCGGGGATGGCACCGGTGTTTGACTCCGATCCTATGGCTAAGCTGAGAGAGGGGACCACACAAGGGCCCTGATGGGATGCTGTGGGCTTGTGCCTTATTGAACGCCCAAGAGCACTCTTGGGCAAGGGGCTACAAACCAGACATATATATACATATGTGGGTATCTTCTGCGTGGGTGGCTGGGCCTCCTGGCAGTGCTGCTGGGGTAAGGTCTTGGGAGAAAGTGGCTGAAAATCAGGAGTTTTGCCCTTGTGGAAATTGTGATATTTCAGAATTTGTGTTTGTCCTCGAAAGGGTGGAAAAATCAAATTGTTAAATCTTCTGTGGGATGGAAAATTCCAAAAAGAAAAAAAAACCAAATGAGGACAGAAAAGCTCAAATCAGCAAAGTTCATTTTCAGCTCCCACACACTAGCCCATGCCCTCCCGAGCTGGCAAGGCATCTCCAGTCCTCTCTCTTCTCCCCGGACAAAGCTTCATGGGGGCCTGGGCTCTCGTGGTGGGACTTGAGGTGCACAACAACAACCTGTGATCAGTCACGGGAACTCTCATGTCAAGCTGACCTCAAACCATTCCAGTTTGGCTAAACAAGCCTGAGGCTTGGCCTCTGGGAGAAAACCAGAACCGTCTTGTGGGGAAAACTTTACTTTTGCAGAAGCTGTGTTTTCCACCAGAAAACTGCTGACCAGCAATGCTGTTGGCAAATGAGGCCTGGCTGAACATGAAGAGTGGGATGCCCTGAAAGTGGGGAGAGGCTGTGCCAGCCATGGGCACTTCTGCCCAGCCAAGGGGTCTCTGCTCTGAGGTTGTCAGCAGGGCAGTGTTGAGTCCAGCCACCTGTGGTTGGATGGGAAGGACCACCCGAAGACTCCTAATGGAGGTAACCAGAGTCTGTGATGGTCACATTGAGTGTCTTTCCCCAGCCTGGTTCCCTGAAACAGATGCTTAAAAGTGGGTGTCTGTGGTTAAGTTGGTATTTTACTGGTGAGAAGAAGAGGAGAGCTCCCAGCTCTTCATCTCACATGTGGAGTCTCACCAGGAACCACCGCTGAGGCTCTCCATCCCCACAAGGTGATGGGATGCCAAGCCGGGAGGGCATGCAGCAGGACAGATGGGCCCGTGGGAGTGATCTACAGTCTGGCCGGGTCCAGCTTTTCTTTGCTGGGAGAAACAATAGTAACAAAATGCCTTGTCCCTTTATTTCCCCTGGGACTGGCTGTCCCCTCAGGTACTGCCCCCACTCAAGCTGCTGGTAGGCCCAATTTCTGCAGCGGATTAACTCCTCTGTGAAGTTCAAAAGAACGTTTCCATTTTCTGTGAAAACACATTATTAATAACACAGGAGATGTTGCGATTTTGTCCATCTGCAGTGAGACGAGGCCCCACAGCACCTAACATGAACCAGCTGCTCCCTGGATTGGAGCTGCCTGTGGGCACCCCCTGGCACTCTGCTTATGGCCCATCATGACTCCTTTTTTGGAGCCTTTTGGTCCTTTGGTGTAGGAGGGGACGGTCTTGCTGTTTTGGGGAAAGTAGATCCTGGGGTTCAGGCACCTGCGACGGTGTTGCATGCCTGACCCAGGTGATAAAATGAAGGGTGCTTGGGCGCTGGTCCTCATGGGACACCTGTTCTTTTTGCAGGTAGTCACCACAAGTGATGCCCACATGGGGCTGGGATGGTGGCATGGGGTGTGGGTGAAGATGGCATGTGGGTGCCCTGCAGTGGAGGGTGCCATGCACGAGCTGGAGTGGGGGCTCTGCAGGTTGGGGGAGCAAGTGATGCTTGGGGGCAGGAGAGGCAGGTAGAGGCAGCCCTCACAGAGTTGGTGGGTGCCTGGGGGTACTCTCCTCAGCCCCACAGCTACGGGCAGGGAGGGCACTGCCCCTCCAAGCTGCTCTACTGACCGCAGAGCCCCATGGCTGCGAGGAGGACTTAAGGCCACTTTGCCCTGCCAGGGCAAGCCAGACCCCCTACCTGGCATGGGAGCCAGCAAGCAGCCAGCCCTGCAGGGCAGAACTCCTCTTAATTGGGTTAATTAGAGCGTAACACCGCAGGCAGCTTTCAAAAGGGCAGTGTATTTGGGATGTCAAGTAAGTACCCCGAGTGTTTTCCCTGCTTTACCTGTTTCCTGCTGCCAGGGGAACACAGGAGAGTGTTGAAGCTCAGCTCTGTGGGGCCACCCCATCGCCCACCCTTGCTGCTTTCCATTGCTTCTTGCTCCTGGGCTGCTCATGCCCAAGGCTCTGCCACTTTTCCCCATGGCTTCTGCTGGCTTTTGGCTGCTGTCGGGCTGCTTGTGCCCATTGCTCCTGCTACTCCTCCCCATGGCTCGTGCTTGCTTTTGGCTGCTCCTCTGTGAAATTCAGCACTGGGCACCCACTGCCTGGGCTTGGACCCATACCTGGCATGGTGCATCTGGGGTGAGCAGATGGGGACCCTGTGGTGCGCTGTACCCAGGCATCTCCAGGGCAGGTGGCAGGCTGCCTGTCCCAGCACTGCTGAAGTCTTGCAGGCTTAACAAGGGCTGCTAAGTAGCAGCCAGGCTTGGTGGAGAGAGAGGACCCCACTGGGACCTGCACCTTCCAGCCCCAGTCTGAACTAGTGGACAGCACTGTGCAGAGCCTTGCACTGCTGTACTTATGGCTGTGGGGCTTGGCTCTGTCCCCAGGTGCTGCCTGCTGGCTCCAGCCCTGCTGCACCAGCTCTGGTTTGCCATGCCTTTTTCCTCCTGGGTGGCAAAGGAAGATGGGGTGGCAAATCTTAGCTGACAACTCGCTGCTGTGTTGGGGAGCTCTCTGCTCCTGGCTGTTTTGGGGTGAGGACCAGGCACATTTTCATCTCCAGGACAGGGTAGGGGTGAAGTGTGGCTGCATCGCAACTGCAGTTGCTGAAGTTGCCAGATGCCGTGGGAAACCCAAACCCATGAATCAGAAGGCTGGGAAACATGAAGGTGAAGAAACAGATGGCTGTTTATTAAAAATTTTTGCAATCTGACAGTTTTTAAGCCCCCCGCGCCATTTTGCTGGCTCTCTGACAGAGTTGTGGTGGAAAGGCGTGGGCACAGTTTGTCTGGGTGTGTCCGTGGGGACTTGGTAATGGCTTGGCAGGTTTTAGAGCAACCTCTGATCCTACAGGTTATGTGGCAAGAAGCCACCACCTGGCTGGCCCAAACCCCAAATCAGACCAGCTCCTCTTTGGCTGATGGTGGGAGCTTGCTCGCTTCAGTCTGGCTCCTTTTCGGGCAGCCCTGAATCCCGGCAGGAGGTAAATTCCTGGAGAAGTGGCTGAGCTGCTCCTCATCACCAACCTACCAAGCACAGGGCTGTGGTCCCCTCCTGCCTGGAGTGCTGGTGTGAGCTGTGCAGGGATGGTCTGGATATGGAGCCATGAACTGGATGGATGCTCCAATTCATGGAGACATTTCCCTGTGTGAGCAAATGTTCAGCACAGGGTGAAATATCTCGGTGTACTCTCAGGCCCAGAGATCTCTCAATCCTGTTGGAGCAGGAATCAACCGCTGCCATCCTGACTGCTCAGGGGACAGAGTTGGCCTCAAACCTGCCGCAGTGAAGGCAGAAGTGGTGATGAGGAGGGGGTCTTTTCTGTCTGCCACTTCTAAGCCCATCTTCCTAGTGCGGGCTGGCTTTGAAGGAATGGTCCCAAGTATGCGTTTCATTAAGATTTAATAAAGCAGCTGCTTGCTCCTGCAGCACAAAATGATTATTAGACCCTTTATTGAGGATTAATAGCTATGTAATCAGCACGTATCTGGTTCCTACAGGCATCTATTACATAGCTTCTAAACCTCAGTGAATATGTTTCTAATTGGCCTTTAAGAACATGCTGTTGCTTTATTAAACCCTAATTAAATGCATATTGGGTGAAGTCCATTCAGAAGTGGTTATTGCAAACTACTTGTCATTACTTAATATGTGCAACCTAATGGGTGTTCAGCTTATTTGCTGTGTTAATTATTAGATTTTATGGCCTTTGTTTGGGCGTTGTTTTTGTAATTTGGATCGCTTATGTTATTTTCTTCCCTATTCAAAGTTTTCTGAAGAAACGGGTGCTACTGTACAGGGAGGGACAGGCACTGGGCTCACTGAAGAGAGTAGGCTGGGAGAGGGTCTTCCCAGTCTACAGGTCTCTTTAAGGACGATTCTGTGTTGCCTGCTTGCATTGGGCACAAGCTGTGGCATCTTGGTCCTGGTGGAAAGCATGGCTTTGAGATGGGCTGGGGGCTTCTGGATGGGCTTCAGGATGGACCATCCTGGAAGTCCTTGGGCCACACTGGGCCTTGGGGGCAAGTCCTTTACCAGGCTCAGCTGCAGCTTCCACTGGGGACCTGAGAAACCCTCCAGTCTTTTTTCTAGCCATTTCCAGCGAGGTGTGACGGTGGTGCTGGGGCAGCCACACCAACCATGAGCAGCCTTCATCCTTGACTTGGCTTGCCGTCTGCAAAATGGGGATGCCAGTTTTGCCTTTACACAGGCTCTGAGCTCTGTCAAACACGTTTTACACACATGCAAGCCTGTTTCCCAAAACCTTGTGAACACAAAGTGTAAGACACCCAATATAGTAATTAGGGGATGTGGAGGAGGTCGGAGTACAGCAGAGTACTGGCTAAACAGCAGAGTAAGGGATGCTGATGTGGTGTTTCAGCAGAAAGGAAGCACTGCAAATGCAGCTGGTCAGCGAAATGTTGATGGGAGGATGCAGTGTCAAGCAGGACAGCGTGGCTGAGCTCTGGGAAGCTGCATGGATTTCAGTTTGGGACCTATTTTCCATTTTTTTTTTCTTCTGACAGTGTTAGCACATGTCCATTCAGCATATTCAGGACAGGCCGTTTCCAGTGCAGGTTGAGGAAAAAATGATGCTTTGTTTTAATTTGCTGTTGCATCATGTTGTCTAAGGCAAAATTGAAAAGTCAAAATCAAGGGAAGTCGGAAGTAGAGCAAAAATGCTTCAGTTTGCCCAAAGCAAGTTTTTTGGTTGGGATTTTTTTTTTTTTTCTTTTTGAGGGAGAGTGGAAGGAATTTTCCATTGTTGGAGAATTTCAAAACTCCCCAGAACTGCTTGGAGGGGGATGGTTGCAGCTGTGAGTGCAACACTCGGTCCCCATCCTTTACCCTGCTCTGCTGCCCCACTCTTCAGTGAGTCTGAACATTGTGCTCACGACTTGGGTGCCTCCACCAGCCTGGTCAGGCAGCACCATGGAGTTGCATGGGGGCATCAGCCGCACAGTGCTGTGTCTCAGTGGGTGTGACAGGCTCCATAGTGGGTGGAGACATGTCATTAGCGGTTCAGAGGGAAACCAGGTCATCCTGGGACCTTCTCCAGGTCATCCTGGGACCATGTCCAGCTGTTGAACTGTAGAAGTGGCACTCCCATCAGGGTGCCCAACCTCCCTGCTCGCCTCGGGGGTATTGCATGTGCTGCCTGGGCTGTTACCCTCCATCCATGCTCCAATATCTAGATGGGGCTAAGCTCAGCTCCCAGCCCCAGGCTGTCCTGGCTGCAGAGAGTGCTCAGCCCCGGCCCCAGGGGCTGGCTCTGGTACAAGTCCCTGACCCTTGACAGTTGCCTCTTGATCCTCAGCTTCCTGCAGCTCTGTCATGTGATCATTAGGATAAATGTGGATGCTCTGATTCATGGAGAATGAGCACCTTGCCCGAACTTTCACATCCAACTTGAACCACCCCCAAGTCAAACTTGCTAATGCTTGAAAACCTTTGGTTAGTCCCTCTCCCCCTGTTTTTTTTTTAGGTTTTGCAGCTTTTGGACTTTCTGCATCCCCATTGGAAGCAAAGGTGCCAAAATACTTCGCAAAAGGCTGTTCTTGCAGCGTTTCCCAGACCTTCCCTCACTAGGAAATGCCGGAAACCGTGGGAGCAAGTCTGCTTGCTGGAGAGCCTCAGCACAGGTTTTGCAGACCCTGGAGATCTAGAGAAGCTTGAACTTCCCCGGGCGTGGACCTCTCTCCAAAGCCAACAGGAACTTGGAAACTTTGGGGCCTCTTTGGTTTCACTCCTCTGTAGACCCTGAATCTTTAAACTGAACTGTTGTTTTATATTTATATGTTGCATGAATATGCCCTTATTTTTCTAATTAGGGTTGCAAGTTCCTCATTAAAGCTGCCTGAAGGCCAGGATTTGTCTTGCTTGACTTAAGGCCAAATCACAGAGGTATCCAGGCTTGGAGCTGTATCTCCTTGCCCTCCTCTGGAGCCAGTGGAGAAAGAAAAGGATCCAGATCTTGGGGAGGCTCTCCTGGGAAAAGATCTCCTCTTTGGTGAAAGGTGGAGACCAGGCAGCTGTGGGAAGGAGCCGCGAAGTGCTTTAAGTGGCGTTGCCAAGACAAGCCAAAGATGACCTCCTCTTCTTCTGCCTGAACTTTGGTGGGGATGGAGATTCCTGTCCTCTTCAGAGCTGGTTCAGTTTGAAATTTAAGAAAAGCAGCAAACTATTGTTTTTTCATTTAACATTTCCCAGTGACTTTGATACCAGCTAATTTATTTCAATGGGCTTCCCCTTCCTCTACATTTATATTGATTTTTTTCTCCTTGCTAGAAAATGCAAGGGAAGGGGGAAAGTAGGAGATTTCTTTTCCTGTGGAAATGGCATTCGGCTGCTTACCTGCCCTTAGTGGGGGGAGAGAGAAGAATTCATGGGCAAGCTGAAAAAGCAAACCTTTCTGGCCACAATTTCGTTTTGTCCCATTTCCAGCCAAGGAGATCAGTCTCAGGGGGGTTCCTGCTGACTGGAGCCCTGTTTTGGTTTGCTCCTGCTCCAGGTCAAGCCCTGACCCAGGGCATCTCCAGCCTGGGGTGAGGCTGGACTATGGGCCAGTGAGCCCTGAGCACTGTGCTGCTGCCCCAGAACCCCTGCCTGGCCACCATGGAGCCCTGGCGAGGGACAGGCAGGGACTGCAGCATGTTGGGCTCCTGGCCTCTGGCAGAGGGGCAGGGTGGACACCCGGACATGTGTTCAGCTGTGCCAGCAAGGTCTGCCCAAGCCACCTCTGGGGGCAGAGGAGTGAGGCACTGGCCCAGGTCTCCCCATCACCTCCTCTCCGCTGGTGGCTCATGGGTTGCTCTCCGACGTCTGGATACTGCCCAGCTCTTCCTGACCATGTCTGCATATCTGTAATAGCTGAGGGCTTGAGCAATGCTTTTCCTTTGGCTTCTTCGGAGCTCTTCTCCCAGTGGCGGCAATGTCGGCTGGCACATGTATGCCATTGCGTCTCTGTCTGTGCGGCATGGACAGTGCCAGCGGTGTGATCGGGTGTTGTCACTGGAGGTGGGAAGGGGAGAGCGGGTCCAGCTGCTCTCCAAGCAGAGGTCCAGGCTGACAACACCAGCAGGAGGAGGTGCATGGCCATGGGCACCTGGGGCAAGGGGAGCCCAGAGCTGGGCAGAGGAGCCCTGCCTCAGCTATAATGAGAGGAGCAGTGTGGTGGCGCACTGGAGATGTGGCTTCCGGCTCACCAGCTTTCCTTCTCCTACACCCTCTCCTGGCCAGTGCATGTAGCCAGTGGTGTTGGTGCTGCATCCCTCTGATTCCCTCAGCCCTCTGGTGACCCTGCAGGTTGCCCAGCTGAGGGCAGACATGGCTGCGGAGGTCCCACCTTGGAGGAGAGCTGGATCCTTTCATTTCCCCTCTTGATGTTCCACTTGGCTGTGGATCAGCTGGCGGGACCCAGCAAGTCTTGCAGCAAAGATGAGTGAGAAAACATCTCTTCATGCCTGTAAAAGGAAGGAGAGCACAGCATAGACAGGCTGGCTGATACAGCTCCACTTTCTGCTGTGGAGGCGGAAAGCCTTTCGGACAGGATTTATTTTGTATAGTCTTCCATGCAAACTGGATCCCCCTCCCCTCCTGGCCCTGCCCGGCCTTAAATCATATCCTTTGTAATGACATTTCGTGCTTGTGTGGCGCCTTGCTTCTGAGCATCCCCAAGTGCTCTATAAATAACAGATGTCTCTGAGCCTGCCAGGAAGACGCAGTAGCACCACTTCTGCGACCCTGCCACCCAGGGAAGGTGATAAACCTTTCCTGCAGTCTCACCTGGATCCCTGACAGTGCCAAGATTAGGGCAGCAGCCTCCCTTGCATCCCTCCTAGCTCTCCTCCCACCCCAGCCACCCCCATGGACATCTCTGTCCCTGATGGGGTGCCTGGGGCAAGGCGTTTGGGTACGAGAAGGACTGGTCTGTAGCTGGCAGGATGCTGCCCTGCAGCCCGGCTTGTGCCATGCATCCTTACCTCGTCCTGGGGGGTACCCTGGGGAAGCCCTCTGCCAGGGAGCAGAGGCATGGCCACCCCACACCATGGCTGCAGGGCTGGTGATGAAACTGCCCTCCATTTTCCCAGACCAATTTCTTTTAGATCAGGAATGGATTTGTCTGGCACACTGGTCCTGGCGCTGGAGCAGGGCGGGTGTTAACCGCATGGAAGTCTTGCTTGCTAATGAGTCCAAATAATACAGCGTCTCGGATTCCCTCTTCCCCATCCAAGCCCTTTGCTGTCATCAGGTCCTTCTTAGTCCTGTCCAGAGGTTTGTTCACAGCTGCAGCATCCCAGGAGATTGCAGTGGTTTTCATCGGACACTGCTCTGGCTTGGCCTGGCAGCAGGAACAGTCTGCCTTTCAGGATCTGTTCCGGGTCTTTCAGCTGCCTGGCTTCCTCCACTGGACATCCTGGACTGTGGGCAGCCCATCTGCTGTAGGGACTGTCAGCCGGCTGCTGATGAAATACCTGCATTCAGGCAGGATTTTTGGTTCTGCTGGCTAGTTATGGAGGCTGTCTCCAGCTGCCTCCTCAATTTTTCTGGAAATTGCCCCCCTGGGAAGAGGCCTTTCAACTTCTCTCAGAGCTGGAAAGCCATAGCCCAAGACCTGACCAGAGGGAGTGAAGTCTTCTGTTTTGGAGCCACTGCTGTTGCCAGCTCTGCTGCAGCCTCCAGAGAGACCCTCGCAGTCTACATAGTGGTGGCTGTGAAGAGTCTTCTCTGGTGAGGGGAGGAACCTGCTTGCCTATGGCCTGATCCATACCAGACCTGCAGGGTGGGGATGGAAAGAGGAAAGACTAATCCCAGCTGTACGTGATGCCTTACTCCAGCTCCAGCTGGTCAAGTGCTGGAAGAGTCAACACACAAACCTTCATGAGCACATGGTTTTGTTCCAGGCACTGATGGTGCAGCCACCTCTTGGGGGCAGGAGGATGGGGCTCAAGTCTGTTGGTCCACTAGAGCTGCCTCCATGTGGAGCAGACCTGGTGGCCTGCCACAGCCCTCCAGGGACTTGGACATTGGTCTCCGGTGAGACCTGTGAGTACCAGGCTGTTCTGCACCTCTTTTTGCTGTGTGGAAAGTTGGTTAATAATTTTTCTATGGCATCCTGAGGAAAAAGATTAAAATCTGAGGGAAAGTTTGTGGTGAAATGGGGAAAAGCAAGTGAACTCATCTCGTCTTATCAATTCTCATCTCATCCCGTCCCATCCCGTGCTGTCCTGTCCCATTCCGTCTCGACTCATCTCATCTCATCTCATCTCATAATTTTATTCCATCCCACCCCACCCCCTCCCATCCCATCCCCTTCCATCCCACCCACCCCGTTCCCCNTCCATCCCACCCATCCTGTTCCACTCACCCCATCCACCCCACCCCATATTCCATCCCTCCCAAGCCATCCTACCCTATCCTATCCCACCCTATCCCATCCCACTCCATCTCACCCCATCCCCATCTCCTCTGGGCATCCATGCCAGCCGTCCCCAGACAGAGCTCCTCCTGCCAGTGGAGCAGGCCCGTTGGTGGTAGAGGCCACTTGGAGCATTTTCTTACCCAGGATGTATGTCAGTGAAAACAGAAAACCAATAAGCAAGATAAGGAGACGATTTATAATGGAGTTTGTGAACTTTAGGAAAGAGCTTTACAGCCAGATTTTGCAGACCACACAGGGAGAGGTTATACTCTCGAAAACCTTGGAGATTTTTTAAAAAATATTTTTATATTTAAAAAAAGAGTTTCCAAGAATTAAATAACACGAAAGTGTATGAAATATGATGTAGGGAATGTTCCCATTGCTCTCACATCTGAAGTTAATTTGGGAGACGCTCTGAATAGCCTTTTAAAGAGTGGATAAACATTGGCATCAAAAGTGTAAATAAAGTTACCAGACAAAGCGGCCGTTCAAAGAGAATCATCTCTGGGATATTGGCTGGGCAGTTTTAATGGCTGTGCGCAGGAACATTTGAAGATAAAACAAGGGCCTGGCTGATTAGTGCGGGGTGAGGTTCTCCACTTTGTTTCCCTCTCATGATGTCAAAGGCAAGCAGTGCTGGCAGCCGTGCTCAAATGGCTTCCCACCCGGAGGTGGCGCCGGTGAGAGGTCCCATGCCTGTGTGATCCTGCCAGTGCCCAGAACTTTGGTTGCGTACCTCCAAGCAGGAGCTACTGAAGATCCAGCCTTTAATTCGATGGGTGCTGAGCCTTTGGGGGATCTGGCTTTTTCAGAGGTGATGGGCTAGTGAGACCCTGGCCCAGAGCATCTCTGAGAAACCCCTTTTGCTATCACACCTAGCCTCGCCTCCACTGTTTCACCCAGGACAGACCTCCCAGTCCCCACAAATGTTTTGATTGACAGATGGTCAGCTGATCACAAATATTCTGAAATACAATAGGACCTTCAGTGTTAACAGGGTTTAAAATTATGGCTGGTTGGAAGAACACAGAGGGGTCGGTTCTCTTCCAGAGCGCATCTCTCCACCAGCATCAGGATTCTCCAGGCCAGTCCCCCACGGTCTGTGGAGGGAAGACAGAAACAGAGAAATGAGATCTCACATCTCTTTTTAATCTTTCCAAGAGGAAGAAAAATGAACGCTTTTGAACTGACGTTTTTGTTTGCATCTTTTGGAATGAATTTGAAGGGAAACCTTTAGGAGTTGTCTTTGATGGAGCAGTTTGTGAGTGAGAGGCAGTCATGGGTTGGAGTGAATCTCAGCCCTGGCAGCCAGATGCTCATTGTGGGGTGCAGCTTCTCCCTGCCCTATGGCTCTACCAGAAAGGATTTTCCTCGGAGCTGTTGGACAAGCAGGAGTGGGAGTAGATAATAATACTTGCTCTCCTTCATCCAGAAGCTCTTACCTCCAGAGTGCCCAACATCGAGGGCTGCTATTGCACTTGAATATATGGAGCAGTGTCAGTTCCTTCTTCACCTGAGACCTTGGTCATGGCCCAGAATCACTTGGTTGGTGAAGATAGGATGGTAATAACAGCATCAATGAAAAAAACCATGGTACAAATCCACCTCTGGGTTGTCCAAGAGCGTATCACCTATTTCATGGATAACTGTACTGCAGTAATGGTATCATAAGTATACTTCATGGTTGGAAGGCTGATGGGCTGCTCTTGCTGCTGACATTGCCCTGGTGACCCAAGAGTGCTGTGTCTTGATTGAACCAGCCTGGGGGGAGCCCGATGAATCCGCCTGCCAACAGATCAGCTGGGATTTGGCTCCGACTGCAATGGCTTATGTGTTAATTTGGCACTGTCATCCTGGGTGAGGTATCAGCTCCTGAGGCTGAGGAGCAAGCATGCAGAGCATCATCTTTGGTAACTCTGCAAGTCCCCATGGCCCTGGGATATTTCCCAGCAGCAGCAAGTCCTGGTGTCTCCTGCCTTGTCCTGGAGACCTTCCTTTCATTTCTCCTGGTGCCCCACTGCCAGACCAAACCTTTCTTGTGTCCAACCCTGAAGCATGGGCACCAGAGGAAACAAGCTGATTTGAAGTGCAGTCTGTATCAGGTAGTAGTTACAAGGTTATTTTTTAATTTTCACCTATTGTTTTTAAGATGGATAAACCTGGGAGGACTCATTTACTCTGTCCTTTGTCTATAATAGAGGTTAACAATGGCCATAACTCTTTTGATCTCTTTTTTTTCAGTCTTGAGTCCACAGTCTCTTTCTCGAATGATAAAGAACAAACCTTACATCTGCAGGGCTGGGAAGATTCTGGTCCCACACCCTTGGCATTAACCACAAGCAGCAGTCGCTCCTCTCTCTGCCCCTGGGTGAGACCCAGTAGGATGGGGACACTGCCTGCCCGGGGACCAGGTGGAAGGACTGCATTCATCCCAGAGACCGTGGCAAGGGTTTTATTTCAAATAACTGAACAATTACACATCAACTCCTTCTTTGCCTGGGACTTGCTTGCAAAGTGTGGCTGATTCCTGTGCAAGGGCTTGCCAGCTGAAACGCCTGTCTAGAGGGTTTGCAAGTGCCTATGGGATGGAGGAGCTTGGTGCTGAGGAGGTGACCCTTGCTTGGAGGATGCCTGGCCAGATCACAGCAGGTTTGGGCTTGCACAGACCGCCCCCGCGCATCAGGAGACATTGGCCTTTGTGCCACTTGTGTAAACTATTACAGCAAAGGGCAGAGGTTAAATGCAGCACATGTGTGGCATCAATTAACAGGATTTCAAGGTCTCTGGTGGAGTTTCTGCTCAAATCTCTTGTGGCAGGTTCCGTTTTCTTAACCCCTCAGATGCCGTGCGGTTGGCAGCCTTGGCTCTGCCACGGTCTTGGGGAGGAATGGGCTCATGCTGGCTGAGGGGGCTCCCCAAGGGCTGCATCTGGAGGGGGCTCTGACAGTTTGGGTATGGGGGAACAGGGACACCATGCACCCCGTGCCAGCGGTCCATGAGGCAAGTGGGAGAGGCTGCACTTCTCCCTGCAGGAAGAGTCCCTGGAGGGGTGTCGAGCCCCAGTGAGGCAGCTTGTTGGCAGGTCAGTGCACAAGCAGCCCCCTGTCCCATCCCCCTCTGCTTCACATCCCCTCTACTCCCATCTTGGAGCCCTCCCAAGGGGTGGCTGCTCCTGTGTTTGGTCCCCAGCCAGATCCAACTCTGCTGAGGCACCCCGCCGTCCCACTGTGTCCTGCTGTCAAGTGGGCAAAGGTCCCTGCCGGGCTCAGGACCCTCTGGTGCCTTCAGTCCCTGCCTGTAAAACAGACATAGACACACCACTGCTACCTGTGGGGACTGGGAGGAGATGGATGCAGTGAGAGGCTCAGTGGCAATTCAAAACCAGGGCAATTTGGATGGAGAAACTGCAGTTATAAACATTCACCAGTCTGCGGCATCATGCCGTCCCCATGCAACCATTCAGGGATATTGCCAGGCAATATACCCATTAACAGCGCATCTCCTCATGGATTTATCAATGGTACTGGGGATACTGGGAGAGAGAGTGATTTAAAGGACAGTGGCATGACTCAGACAGCCCTTGCTGCATCCTTCATCTCCTCCAATTGATCTGTCAGAGAGCTGGATGCCACAATTTTGCACTGCAGCTCTGCGAAATTGTCCTCCCTGAGTCCTGGATGTTCCTCTTAAGGGCCAACCTCTTGGAGTCACAGTGCTTGGGAGGCTTCCACTTTGCTTGGTTGGGGGGGGTTGGCAAGGAAAAGGAAGGCTTGAGCTGCCACCACGGTGGAGAGAACCTGAAAATGTGATACTAGCATGGCCTGAAGACTCTGAAACTCTAAGATACATTAAAACAAAATTAAATGCCCCAGGCTGATTGTTTGTACAGGTTTTTTTTCACTGCACAGACAGTTTTCCATGAATGGGTGCTGCTGAAGGCAAGCCTGCCTTTGGAATTTTGGTTCCTGGGGTTCCCATTTCCAGCTCAAGGCTGGGGACCAGCATAATGGATGGGTCAGGGCCAGGAGCTCAGTGAGGAACATCAATTCCAACACTGCAGATGCAGACCCCATTCCAGGGGACTTTCCAGGGCTGACCTGCCTGGCTGGAAGAACAGGACATGCACCTGCAAGTCCCTAACATCATTTTGCCTATGCACTTATCTTTTTTTTTTTGGAAATGAATAATTTCAAACCCCTGAGTTAAAAAAAAAAACAAACACAACAAAACCATTCAAAAGCACTAGAAAACCATGCATTTTGGCTAGCTTTTGATGAGAGATTTTAATGTGTTTTTCAGTCCTGCATCCTGTTCATCTAAAGATGAACAAAAGGCATGCCTGTAAAAAGGAGATGATCAGCTCCCCCAGCTCCCAGTGTCAGAGCTGTGGGGAGACTTCTGGATGAAAGATGGATTTGGCCTGAACAACTCCACACAAATACCCCACTGTTTGTTAGCAAACCTGTAAAAATGTTAGTAATCCCCTTGATCTGAAACAAATGGGCTCTGCTGTCTGGTGCTGATTTTATTATCAGACACTGCTTAGTATCATCACATGGCTTGGACTTGTGCCCAAGACTCAATGTCAAGTCAATCATGTGCCGGCAGGCAACGATCTCCCTTTTGCTCTGGATGCATGCTGATGCTCCACACGTATGTGGTGCCCTGGATCCTGTGTTGACCTGAGCACAAAGAAGCGTGGTTCCCCTGGGACCTCCAGGACCCCAGCAGGACTGCTCCAAAGCTGTCTCCAGCTGGGATAGGAGCAGCGTAGCACAGTTGGCAGCATGAGAGCTGCCCGGAGGGCAACAGCTTGGTTTTTGTTGAATTGCCGCTGGTCTCTGCTCCTGCTGGGGTGGTGAGCTTTGCTTGGTGGCTGCATTTCCAGGGCTTGGAGCTTTGTGCAAACACAGGTTGTGTGAGCAGGAGTGCTTCTGGGATGTCACAGCAATCCTAACATGATTCCTGGGGTGTCTGTCAGCTTGAGCTCCTGCCTGACCATCCCTTGGAAATGGGACCTAAGACAAGCCTTGAGCATCTGCAGGCTGATCTAAGGACTATTTGGCATCTTGACATTTTTGAGGCCAGGCAGATACCTGGCTGTCTGCAAGGTGGATGAGTCAACCATGGCACCCAACAGCAGTACCCCCAGTCCTGCTCTCCCTCCCTGCTGCTGGCAGCAGCTGAACATAAAACTCAAGGTCCCCGGAGACCCACCATCAACCACGTGAGCTCCAGCTGGTTTTGTTTTGATTATACATTTGTTTCCTTCCTCCAGGGAGTGTCTGACACAGCTTTTACCTCTCAGCGCGTCAACGCTTGACTCCCCCCGCCACCTCCCTCCCCTCCTGTCGGCCTTGCTTGGATTAGCCCTGACCCCTGCTGAACTCTGCTGCCAGCAAAAGTGTCAACTCCTTTCACTTTCCGAGAGCTTTCCAGCCCCGAACGCTGAGCAGGGAAGGAGTGTCCTCCAACAGAAAACCTCCCACGTCACTTTTTCTGACTCTGTGCTCTTGCTGTGCGGCCCGTGACGGCAGGCTCTGGTCCCTATGCTTGGCCATGCTCCAGCTGGGGCAGCCTGAGCGACCTGCAACAGCACATCTCTACCCTTCCCCAAACCAGCGCAGGCGTAAACAGGGCAAAAGGTATTTTTAAGGAGGATTTGCTTAGTGGAGGAAAAGCAGTGAGAGAGGAGAGAGTAGGGGGTTAGCTATTGGCATGGTGTGGCACAGCATGGCATGGTATGGTGTGTAGGGCCCAGGAAAGGTGCTTTCATGCAAGTACAGCAGGGTCAGTGGCTGTATTTCTGCATGGGCACGTCCAACCCTCATGGTATGGGTGGACCTCAGCAAGATGGGAGGGAGAGGAAGAGGTGGCTGCTGTCACCAGGAGCACAGAAGATGGGAAGAAGCAGCTGACTGCTGCCAGCAGGAGCATAGAAGACAGAAGCTCCTTCCACCAGCTTTTGATGGAGGTTGTGCTTTTCCACACTGAGCAGCAGCAGCTTAAGCATTCTGCAAGAGCTCCAAAATTCATGGAATAACAGCTTACCAAAAAAAAGGACCATTCAAGGAAAAGGCACGAGCTGATGCTCAGGTGCCTGCAGCTCAGTGGCATTAACTTGCAGAGCCAGGAGGCAGCACACCCACAGGCAAGCAGCCACCGCATCCAGATGAGACACTGGGTGGTGGATGTAAGGCTGCAGCCAGGGAGTAGGAAGGTTAACTCCAGCAACACCAATGAAACAAAGAAAGGGAATGCTGCATGCTAAGGAGTTGCAGATGTTTGGATGTTGGCAGGGATTCGGGTGGAGCTGCTGATACAGAATATGGTTTGCAACAGGCTGAAGGGTGTAAAGTGCTGGGGAAAACCTGCCCCTCTTTTAAAGCCCGTCGGGGCTGGGTGGTGGAGGGAGCCCTCCCCAGTGCAGGTGTCTTGGGTGAGTGCATGGCTGGGACTGTCTGTCCTCCTGAAGCTCAGAGATGCCATGGAAAAGGGGGGGTGGTGCTCTTAAAAATAAATCAGCCACTGCTGGGTCTGACTGCTGCTGTGGCCCTCTCTGTTGGAGCCCCAGAAGCAGCCATGTGAGCAGGTCTAGGACAACTGAGCCATAGAGACAACAGCTTGGTGAAATGATGGCCTGGCTAGCTGATGCCAGGAGGGGTCACAGGCCTGATTGTTCTCACTGGGACAGCAGAAGACTTTGTGCCAAAACGAGTAGCAGCATCTTCTCTGTAGTGAAGAAGGCACCTTCAGAGGTTCATACAGTCGGTCTTGGGTCAGGGCACTCCCCAGGAGTTGCCTGCCTTCCTCCATTAACTGCAGAGATGTTAAAGTTACGCAGGATAAATCCAAGCTGAAGGGCACATTTAGGGCTGTACTGACCTCATTGTTTAATGATTTTGCCTTATCCCTGGCACAAAGACAGACAGAGACCTGGCCATGCTGCTGGGAGTTTTCCCTCTGCAGCAGACAATGAGGTCCAAGCCCCTTGCTGCTGTACCCAAGGGAGGTGTTGAGGTGCTGGGGACATGGGAGCTGAGGGGTCTTTGTGAACCTGGAGCCCGTGAGCTTTGGCTCTGGTGTGTGAGTACGGGCAGGTCTTGCTCCTTCCTGGGGTGCCAGCTTTTCAGGATGGACATGAGTCCCCTTGCTGGTTGGGAGATGGAGTCCCAGCCCAGAACAGGTCTTTGGGACCTGCTTTGTGCAGGTCTTGTTGAAAGCCTGAGCCACCAGAGCGCTTTGCACCTGCAGCTCCAGGTTCTCAGGTATATCCCCTCCACCTGAAGCCCTCCTGATGCCCCCCCTGGTCACCACGGCTCTTCAGCTGTGCCAGCTTGCTACAGTTCTCTTGGTCTTTGTCAATGGCATGTTTGGTAGCTCTGCGGCCATCGTGCTTTCTGACATGTTTTCTTTTCCCCTGTGATTTTGAGAAATGTATTTGTTTCTTTGTTGAGGACAGAGAGGGAAAGGTCATCCCTCGCTAGCAACTCATTAAAGTGAAACAATGGAAAGAACAGCAAACGGGCTCTGGGACCGGCTTCTTCAGGCATGTGTGATGCTGCCTTTTGTCAACGCAGCAGATGGGCGGCCATCGAGATGGTGGCATTGTAGGGAGGCCCTCCCACAAACCAGTTCAAGGCATTGCTGGAGGACCTCAGTGTGTGTTAGGGCTTTTGTTTGTTTGTTTTGTGTGTGTGTGTGTGTGCGTGTGCAATGCGTGTTTAGCCCCACTGCCATTAAAAAAGAGTATTTTATGAAAATTTTCTCCTTCCCCCCTCCTGAGCTTCCCGGCTTTGACCAGTTCTGTTTCCTTCATGTGGGAGGCAGCTGCATTTGTCTCAATAATTGTGTTTCCCTGTTGCTATGTACCACTGAGGACTTGGTGACACAATGAAGATGTGAAGCGTTCCTCTTTCCCAGGCCTGGCTCTGGAGGTTTAGTTTCAGGGGATGTTCTGGCTCCCCTGTCTCCAGGTTGCCCGTGCAGGGTTTGAAGTCCATCTGGCATTTGAAGGGAGACACATTGCTTAGAGCTGATGGTCATGCTCAGAAGTGATGTAGAGAAGGAACCACTGCTCCATGCCTGTGGTACATCTGAGGATCATATGGTCAAGTCCACCGCCTGTCCCAACAGGAAAGGGGAGACAGTCAGCCATGTTCTTGGAGGATGGCCTATCTCCATCCATGAGGATGCCCAGCACCTATGCTTGAACGTTCTGCTGGGCCTGTTGGCCTCCAGACCCCAAACAACCACTTAACAGCCTGTCCCAAGCCCCATCCTACCAGCTGGTGGTTGGGCTGCTCTCAGACAGCTGTGGTGTCCCACGCAAGAGTGCGGAGAGATCCATTGCAGGAAGAGGCTGCTGCAGGAAGCTGCACCTATTTGGTCATTGCCCATGCCTGACCTCCCTTGCCTTATCCTCTGTGGGGACCTCACTGCAAGTGCATCCTGCCTGAGGTGCCAGCCTTGGGGTGGTACAGAAGTTCTTCTATTTTGAGGTGGGGCATTTCATTACACTGGGAAGAAGGGCAGAGAAGAGAGGTCTCAGGCACATTGCCAGAGCAGGGCTGGGAGTGGGACAAGGAGAACTGATAGCAGGGGGCAAAGGGAACACATGGGGAGCAGGAGCAGGGGAGTGACCTTGCAGGTTTCACGGGGGGCACCTCACTGGAGCCCACAAGGCAATGTCACTGACTTGGAGTGGTCTGGATGTGAGGGAGACGAGTGACCTTTGAAAGCAGGGGGGTTTGGAAAGCGTTTTAGCTAGCGATGCGCAACCTGCCTTCCAGGCACCGAGCTCAGGGCGGGAGAAGCCAAGAACCCTCATCACCGCTCCATCCCAGGCATTGCTTCAGAGCAACAACAAAGTAGAAAATTTGTTGTTTCTTGACATGTTGTGTTTATAACGAACTGGCAGCAGAGGCTGTACCCTCCAGGTACCCGGCTCCCGCAGGAGGAGGGAGCACCGGCCGCCTTGCAGCCGCCCTTCCCGGCCCCGGGAAACCCCCCGCAGGGCTGCGGAGTCGGGGTCCGCTTCCCCACGGGGCCGGGGCCGGGGCCGGGGCCGGGGCCGGGGCCGGGCTGTGCTTCCCCGCAGCGCGGAGAGGTGGCAGCAAAGGCCCTGGGACGGAGCGGCCGGGGGTCGCGGGGACCAGCCGCGGCAGCCGGGGGGTTGCCGCGTCCCGGCCCGGGAGGGGGACGCACGTCCCCCCGCCCCGCCTCCTGGTCCCACGATGGTCCCACGAGCGGGACCCTCGGGCTGAAGCCAACTCGATCATAAAATCAGGGAATGGTTCGGGTCAGAAGAGACCTTTAAAGATCATCTACCCCATCCACCCTGGACATCTTTCACTAGATGAGGTTGCTCAAAGCCCTGTCCAATCTGACCTTGAGCACTTCCAGTGATGGGGCATCCACAGGGGATCTGAACCTGCTTTTAGGACCAGATGGGCTTTATCATTTTGTCCCGTGTTCCAGCCTGGGGCTGCCCCTCTGTGCCCACTGACAGTCTAGGGTGACAGGAATCCCACGAGAACAGCTTGTGAGACTTCAGGACTTGTCAAAGCTGAAGCTGAACCCTGATCCCAGTCTGGCCGGGTGCCCACAGCCCAGCCAGACCTAATCTGGGACTGTACACTGCCCATGTTTAATGAGGTATTGTGTACGGATGTGTCTGACTGTGTGCATGCACATGTCGTGGGCTCCGGGTGTCTCACTCAATGTTTGCATCTGTCTGTTGGTGAGTTTGGGCATCTGGGACTGTTCCCCTTGCCTGATTAAATATCTCCCCAGGAGCGTGTTTGTGTAGATGTAGATCTTATCGCATGTGTCTGTGTCTGCACAGAGAGGTGTTCACAGCTTTGCATGCATACAGCATTTGCACAGCGCCAGAGGGTCATGCCAGGCTGTTGAAGATGCTTCTTCCACTGTTGGGATGTGTTGAGTGATGGGGGATGGGTGGATGGCGAGCCTGAGGCCAGGGGTTGGATGAAACAGTGCAAATCAGGGTGGATTTCCATCTGGGTGGTGGGTGAGAGTGGGGACCGGTGCTGCTCTGGGGCCGTTCCCTTTCACCAAGGGCAGGTAGAGCCCAGCCTGGACACTGTCCTGTACCCTGCGGCCATGGAGGGTGGGACAAGGCATCCCTGAAGCTTGGATGCAGCATCAGAGATGACCCCCTCACTTGCAGTTAGGTGCCCCTGCAAGTGGCTGCTGGCAGCTGCTGTGGCCCTGGGCAGGGCAATGCCCTAAGCCTGGCTATGGCTCCTTTATCCCAAGTGGCTCTGGGATTCAACAGGCTCCCCCTTGCCCAAAGAGCTCATGACAGATAAGGCAGCGCCCATGTGGTGGTCCCTCTTCCCATGTCTCTTCCCTCCTGTCCTCCCTGCCTCCACCCAGCTCACTTCCCATCCTGAGGAGCATCGCTCCTGGCCGGGGCATTGCCCTGCCTCACCACACCGCCCTCCCCACAGGGAAGCCCAGACCCCATGGGGCATGAGGCTGGCAGGCAGGGAGGGCTAGCAACAACGGGCAGCGGGAGGATCACAGCCTCCTGCACATGTGCTGTCCACCCTGTCATCACCTCTGTGAAGCAAAGTTGATGCTGGCTGGGGATGTGCCCCCCAGCTCTCTCCCTTTGTCATGAAGAGCCAAGTGTGCATGCTGGAAAAATCACCCTGTGGTAGAAACCATCCCCACTGGAGCAGGGCACTCCCTCCTCTGCTCCACGGCCGCAGGGGTGTTTGGCTGCAGATATTTACCGAGCAATTTGCATTCAATTACAGAAGCCGGAAGGACTGGGAGGATTTTCCTTCTGGTTTTCTCTCAACCAAAGCCAACTTGTCCACATTACAACCTAGGAAGCATCTCATTAGTGGGAAGTGAGGTCTCCAAAACACAGAGGGCATGGAAAATATTCTGCCAGCAGCATAGGGATGTAGGCTGGCCAGCGTGCAAGAGAGTAAGGAGCTCATCTGGTCACCATATTCTCTTGCCCATGGTAATCTTCCCCATGTACATCCTCTCCTGTGGCACCTGAGTGGAGAGGAGATCAGATTTTGGAGGCTGCGAGCTCATCACATCACTTCCCTGTTCCTGCTTTGGCTCAGGAGGTGTTTGATTTTGCTGGGCTGAAGCATAGGCCGGTTTTCCCATCAATTTCTTTCCCCACTACCTCTTCCTGCCCTTCCTCCCAGAGCCTGTGGTGTCACCCAGGCCAGGAGAAGGTGAAGGTCTAGTGGCAGAGTCCTGGCAGAGTCACTGAAAGCAGGATCCTCAGCAGCACCACTGGGCTGGTCCATCTCAACACTGTTGTCCCAAGAGGCTGGTGGCCAGGGGACACCCCTCACCTTAGTCTCCTGGAGATCTGTTTTCCAGCATGGGTCTCCCAGAGGGACTCATCCCAGCGAGACCTGTGTGGAGCCCGTGTGGACCCAAAACTTGTTGGAGACCTTTTCTCAAGTGGGATACAAACAGGGGTCAGGATGTGGGGATAGGGTGAGGTAGGAGCCGTGCAATGCAGGGGCAGAGGGAGAAGGGACCACTGGCTACGACTACAGAGGGGTTTTCTGCGAAGGTTTGGGAGTGGGAGAGATCAGGGAAGTGCAGCTGGCGGCTGCATTTGGGCTTACATGGCTACGAGGCAACTTTTATGCCAATAACCCAATGCCCTTCCAAAAATATTTTCCTGGATAGAGCTCACAAGCAAACTGCTGAGCCAGCTTCTGCCAGTGACTGAGATGGAGGCATGGCTCTGACATCTTCCTACTGACTGCTGCAGTCAGGGCGTACATGCTGTCCAATCCGATTCTTGCTCCCATGCAGGAGCAAGGACATCCGTGTTTTGAGGGGGAGTATTGGGTGTGGGGAGCCTGCTCACCTGGCTGCCTCCCTGTCCCAGCAGAGCCCACGGGTGCCGGCGGGGAGCCACGCCATCACCCTGGCTCCTGGCCCGTGCAGGGAGGTGTCTGCACTCCCCTGCTGACTGCACCATCTGCTCCCTGAGCTGCCAGCCAGGCTAGCTCTTCCTGGCTACTTTCCCGGCCCAGGGCCTCCCAACCCTCCTCAAGTACCCAGTGCCTGGGCAGGAGCATCTGTCTGGGCTCTGTCATGCAGTGGAGGTGGCCACTGGGCAGCCCTGGTCCCTTCCCTGCATTGTGCTGCCTCTGCCAGCATCTGGGTGACAGCGTGCACTTGGGGAAGTGGCTCTTGTGGCTGTGTCACCAAGAACCACCTCCTTTCTTTGCTTCACAGCTGCAAGGCTGTAGCTTCTATTTCAAGGTTGAATTTGATGAGCTCCAGCTTCCAGCTGAGTGATCTTGTAATGACTTTGTCTGCATATGAGCATCGCTCCCGCGTCCTGCAGGCATTCCTTGGGCAAGTGTTGGGCTGAACACCAGCTCCTTTGAACAAAAGTTGAAGGAAAGGCTGGGATGGAGAAAGCCAAGCTGCCTGCATCAGCTCAGCCACTCTGTCCCCATACCTCCACCAGCCCCAATGGCAGGAGAGCTGCTGAGTTTCTCCAGCGTGATGTGCTTCCCACAGAGCCAGGTTGGCTGGCATCTGCTGTGCCCCATGTGTCCCCATGTCCCCAGGACACTGCAGCATCTTGCTTCTGGGCTGTGAAGTGCCTGAGTCCCTTGACCTGAGCAAGGCTGGTTTTGATGCAGAGCTCCTACTTGCTCCCTATGAGGACTGCATCCCACAGAAGGAGGATGAAGAATTTTCACTGAAGGGAGCTGCTCTTCTCCAGCAAGAGAGGTGGAAGAGTGGTGGCTTGGCCCAGCAGACATGGGACACAGATCTCCCCACCACAGGCTGCCCACTCTGTCCTCAATGAGCCTCCTACCCCTCTGTGTGGATGCATCGGGTCCTCCTCTTCTTGAACCAGCTCTGCCTGCCCCTTGGTGGCTGCCTGCCCATCCTTGCTGCCTGTGGCGGGACCAGTCGGTGCCCCCAGCCAGGCAAGGCAAGCCCCCTGCGAATCCTGTCCCATGCAGCTGCTCTTGGTGGCATGACATGTTCCATGCCCTGTCCTGGCTTTGCTGCCACTGGCACCCTGGGAATGACCAGCCTTCACTCCTCTGGCCTCCAGCAGCCCACAGCCCCAGCACCACTCAGCTTTGCCCCTCCAGACCTGTCCCTTCTCCCTTTGTCCTGCCACCTCTGGGCTGCCATGGGTCTGCAGGGAGCCCTGCCTGTAGTCCCTTGGGGACTGGGTACAGTGTGGGGAATAGAAACACCCCTAGGCAGCATGGGGCCAAGAGGAGGAGTGGGAAGGGGGTCGGGAGACAGGGCAGCCCACTGCCCGGCTCAGCTGCGCCGGCTCCCCTCCCTGGCCCCACCATCCCATTTATTACCCCTCCGCCATTCATCGGGCCAGACAGATGCCCCCAAATAAATACCCCCAGACAATAGGGTGGGAGGGGCCAGTGAGGCTTCTCATGAATAAACATGATGGTCTTTGGACACAGCTTCCTCTCTTTGCAAAATGGGACTGATTGTGCAGCAGGCGTTTAAAATTCAGCCGTGGTCGGGCTGTCTTCCAGTGCCCCCCGAACTGCCGAGGTGCTTCATTTATTTAATCATTTCCCCTCCTCCCCTCTCGGCGACAGACCTGGCTCTTTTCATGCCTTGTCCTCCCTCTTTCTTTCCTTCTTGCTCCCTTTCTCTCTCTCTCTCTTTTAAAAAATCTTCCTTCCTTTTCCTACTCCTTGTTTCTTTCTCTCCCTGGCTTTTGTGCTGGGAGCCGTGACGAATGGCTTAGAAAAGAGGGTGCTGTGAGAAACTGGAGCTGCCGCTGGCGGAGTGGGTGGTGAGGACTTGGTGCTGGGGAGGTCGGGAGGGGTCTGCCTGCAAGTGCCCAGCTGGGGGCTCCCATGTGGTGCTGGGATGGGGAGGCGGCAGGGTGATGCGGGCTCCCCAAGGGCCTTGCTGCCTGGGTGCTTGGAAAGCCAACGATTGGGACCCCTGCCTGCAGGGAGCCAGCCCTGCCAGTGCCCATCCCAGCACTCACAGCCCCTGGCTCTGTGCGGCCATGGGGAAACGTCTACCCTGCTGTATCACCCACTGTGGTGAAAACTAGCCGCATGCAGGGATGTCAGAGCACCTGAAAATTGGAATATGTGGAAGGAATGAGATGCCCAGCCACACCAGGGCAGGCCCAGTTTTGGTTGAGGGCCAAAAACTGGCTGGGGTTTGCTGGCCCCCTGACCTGCTCCCACGTCAGGACGGACCCAGCAATGCTGGTCTTTAGATCCTGTATGAGAGGTTTGTTAGGATCTTGGACAATAGCATCTCCAGCGGGGTCCCAATGCCCCCATATGCCACTTTGTCCCAGGGAGTGGATGAAGGCGTGAAGGCAGAGCCAGAGCAGCAGCACAGAGTGGAGGGTTGGGAGGCCCAGGGTGCCGGTGGCAGTGTGGCTGAGCATCCCAGGGGCATGCTGGCACCCAGATGTTTCACCAGCTGTGTTCCAAGGTCCCCATGCCACGCACCCCTGGGAAAGCCAGAACATGCTCATGCCATGCATGGGATGGCTCCACAGGTCTTGGCACCCTGTGCCCTGCTTGCTGTGCTGTTTGGGGGTCAGCAGGAGGATCCATGGAAAGGCAGAGTCCCTGATGCTCATCCTGCCTCCAGGGCTCTTCCTGGTGGGACAAGTGGCACCCATGTCCTTGGAGAGCTGCAGAAATTCCCCGGGCAGCTCTGGCATTGTCTCTGTGCTATGATCACTTCTGTGATCCTCTGCCTGGAGGCCAAGAAAGGAAAAAGGAAGTTGCTACCCAAGGGCTGGCAAGAAGAATGCTGTGACTGAGATGTCCCCTGCGAGACCATCTCCCCTTGGGCACCAGCTGTCAGGAGAGGCGAGGGCCATGCTGGCAGCAGCAGGTGCTGATGGGGACAAGGGGACATCACCAGATGCATGCTGGGGATGGACAGAGCCTCTGCCCAACCTCTGGGGGCTTTCAGTGCCTGGGAACTTGGAGGTGGCTTCCTCAGCCTACTAGAGGATGAGAGGGTTCTCATCCAGGCCTTGGGGATGACACTGTGGCACGTGGGTAGTTGCACAAAGAGCTGCCATGCATCGCTCACCCCCACCTCCTGCCTGAGGACTGCTGCCTGGCTGTCCCGCTGCCCGCTGGTGGGGCACGGCCGGCCAGCAGCCCGCGGGAGGACAGGCCTGGCAGGCTCCAGCAGCAGGAGGGCTCCCACATTACAATCCAGTACAATCTGTCCCCCTTCCCGCTGCCCAGCAGTAGGGGAGATGGTTACTGTTTAATCCCATTTGACAGTTCTTTCATCATCTGCCTGCCTCCCTCCAGATTCCCCATGGTTCCTCCAAGGCTCCTTTGTGGCTGTAATCAAAGCCTGGTGAGTGATTGCTGTTCAGGGGGAGGGAGAGAAGGGACAGCTGAGCGAGGGTGGCTCGCCTGCTGGGGGGGGCAAGGGAGCATGGCCTCACCATGGCCCTGTAGAGCTGCTTGGATGGGGATGGTGGGATCAGAGGGTGTGGGTGCCTTTGCTGTGCAGCTCCTGCAGGTGTGGCTGTGGGTGGTAGCACTGCAAGTTGGACTGGATGGAGCATCTCCAGCACTGGAAGACATATTGGGCTGAGCATCCCCAGTGCTCAGAGCTGGAATGGACTGAGTATCCCAATGTACTGGTAGCTGGATGGAGCAGAGCATCCCCAGGGTGGGGATCTGGTCAGGATGGAGCATCCTCAGTGCTGGGAGCCAGATCAGATGGAGCATTCCCAGTGCTGGGAGCTGGACTGGACTGTGTTTCCCCAGCACTGGGAGCTGGACCAGACTGATCATCCCCAGCACTGGGAGCCAGACTGAACAGAGCATCACCAGTGCAAGGAACTTGACTGGACAGACCATCCCCAGTGCTGGCAGCTAGCTGGGGCAGAGCATCCCTCGTGCTGGGAGACAAATTGGACTGAGCATTCCCAGTGATAGGCGGGTGGTTTTCCCATGGTTAGGCTGGGAGGTCCTAGCTGGGACAGCAGGGCTGGTGCCTGAGCAGGGGCTGGGCAGGAGGTCAAGGCCACACCAAAGGCAGTCTTCCTGTGGGGCAGAGAAGCAGATCTCTCCCCACAGCCCCTCCAATGTCCCCTCTGAGCATCCTTGCTGGGACTGGGGGCATGCTGGCTCAGACCACCCTGATATCCTCACTCTGCCTGCCTTTCCCTCCTGGAGTGCGAGTGTGGCCCCAGAGGAGCACAGCTGCTCTCTCCCTGTGCCAGGGAAGACTGGGGACACTGTGTGGGAGAGATTTTGGTGCAAATCCCTTGGGCAGCACATGATCCTGCTAGCACAGCATGGCTTGTACGTTGGTGAGTCTCCAATGAGAGTCTCACTGTGCCATGGGAGCCTCTGCCATCCCCATCAGCAGAAAATCAAGGACTTGACCGCTCCCAGACAGGCTGGTTTCAGTCAGGGCAGGCTGGGGCAGGTGAAATGGCCTGCAAGGGGTCCCCTGGCTTTGACATTTCTGTGAAATTTGGGAAACCTGGCCCCACCCTTGGGCTAGACGTTGTGTGTGGGCAACAGGCCCTCTCTGGAGATTTTTGGCTGGAGGAGAGGAGCCTATCAGTGACCCATCTGTGCGGTCACACACAGCTTCCCCCTGCTCAGCTCTGCCTGGACTAAGCCTCAGCCCCTGGTGCCTTGGCTTCCCCTGGCGCAGACCAGTGCTCAGCCATTGCCACACCAGTGGTGCAGCCACATGGGGCCACATGGACTGGAGGAAAATACCTTCCTGCCTGCATTAATGCTTTGGGTGGGGACTCAGCACCACCGATGCTGTCAGGGAATCCTCCACCAGCCTGGCTGGACCTGTCCTAAACTCACTGCAATTATTTTTGTGGTTTTCAATAGGCATTAAACTTTTTGCTGAATTGCAAAGCATCCAAAAAGCTCTCTCTCTAGGAGGACCTGGCAGTGCTCTGCACCGCAGTATTACCTTGCTCAGCAGCAACGGAGCAGGGAAGCAGGGCAACATCACCCCCTGAAAACATGCCACTGTGGCCCAAGGAAGATGCCCCTGAGCCCCCACAGCCCTCCTTAATTCCCTGGGGAGAGAGCCTGCATGACCTTGGGTTATCACACGCATCACAGCTGGGTGATGGTGTTTCCCAAGAACACATGTT
The DNA here is from genome assembly GCA_013400535.1 of Scopus umbretta. NCBI lineage: Eukaryota > Metazoa > Chordata > Aves > Pelecaniformes > Scopidae > Scopus > Scopus umbretta. The sequence goes on along the minus strand of VZTL01050075.1, from coordinate 13,201 downwards.
CCCTCGTAAACCCGGGCTCTGCTTATCTCAAAGGGCACATCCGACAATTAGCTTATCTGCTGTGAAAGTGAGGAACAGCTTTGGTTATCTGGCTGGCTTCCACAGACTTGGGTAAAAAAAGGGGAAAGAGCCCCTGGAAGACTGAGGCACATCCTTGGCATCCTATAAATAAAGTGACTGTGCTCTAAGCATGCCACAGACAGACTCCATGTGCTTGGGGTGGGGAGCCAGAGCTGCCCCCTACTTTAAAGGATTCTCGTACTTCCTTCTGTAAAATCCTGCCTGCAGTTGCTGCAAACTTTCTGAAACCATCCCAGGCTAGGTGGCAATTTTTTGCAGGGTGGGTTGCAACCTCCAGTTAAATTTTGGGGGAAAAATTCAGCTGGAGAGCATGGCTCTTTCCAAGAATGGGGATAAGGGAAAATAAGGCATTTGTCCTTATTTTGTTTTAAAATTCTGCCTTTGAAGCAATTTGGCAAGTAGGGAGGGAAGAGAGGCTGAGATTTGTCTTGTGTCCCTGGAATATGCTCAAATTTGACCAAGCTAGAACACTTTATTTGGGAAAAAATGTGGTTAGCGCAAGCTCAGTGCAAACCTCTTCCATGGGAGCAGCTCTCATCCCAGGGCTCAGGTTCACCATCTCCCAGCTCCTTCCCAAATGGCCACTGAAGCAAAGGGCCACCCATGTCTCAGGGGTGCCCGAAACCCACCAGTGGCATGGGGTTCAGAGGAAGGACATGAGAGAGCCTGCAGCCAGGTGAGCTCCATCCTCTGCTAGCATGCCAGAGCCACACTATGCTTGACTTTGTTTTGGGTGATTTTCATCATTTTTCTCCTTTCCCAAAGCAATCCTGCGTGAAGCACACACATAGCAAAACACACATGTTTAGCCAGCACTGTGCAGTGTGGTTAAGTTGTCCTCTGTGCAATGTCCTACAATCCCAAGGATGTTTCTCCTCCCTGCCTGGCCCAGGACATGGTATCCCTCACGTGGACAGAAAATTAAGAATTAGTTGAGTTAATTTGCTGCAGATTATTGTCTGAAGAGAAAATAACCAAAAAAGCTGGTGGAGAGCCCAACTTTCCTCCCTCCTGGAGAATTCTGGAGACTTTCTGGAGGACTTTCTGGACCTTCTTCCTCCTGGAGGACTTTCTGGAGGGTGACTGATGCTCCGTGTTCTGCTCCAAGGAAGGCACAGGCTGCCTTTAGAGGGGAGCTTCAGTTGGCTCCCCCCACTTCTCCTCCTGCTTCCTGCTCTCCCCCAAATCCGTATGAAGAAACAAGTATCTTGTTTGCAAGCTAAAAACTAGAAATGATTTATATGTTTATAAGCCCAGCTCTGGCTCCATTTATTTTGGCAAAAGAATTGTTTGCATCTTTGCAGAATTCCTTCACCCAAACCACTTATTAGATATGAATTTAAAAACAACCAGAGGGAGCGGGTGACTCAGGGGAATTAGCAAATGGCTTCCCAAAGCCTTTTACGTCAAGGCCAGCAGCTTGATTCCAGATCTTGATGCCAGTGGCCCAGAAGACATTGTCATCTAGTGTTGGGTCAGTGACCGCGAGTCAACCAGTGCATTTGAGGACCTTGGTCTTTGACTCCTAGCTGGCAGGTGCTTTCACCATGAGAAACCTCAGCCGAGGGGAAGCCATAAAAGATGGGAAGAGAATGATTCAATCAACCAACTTGCACTGGACACAGTGACGTCCGCTGCAGGAACTGACTGAGAAGTGGAGATGTTTCACCACAGCCTTTTCACCCTAGCATGGAGATCTGGGATCTTCTGGAAAGAACATTTGAGGAAGGTCAGCCTTGAAGTCTGGGGACAGCCTGTGACAGCTGGTGCCTCTGCTGTGGGTTTAAACATCACCTTGATTTTCACCTAGAAGCTATTAAGAAAGTTGTGTATCATGATGATACCAGCTTTCACTTTTCTCTGGCAGACAAGAACCAACAAAGCAGCTGTTGGGTGTGACAATGTCCCATCGCCTCGTCCTGGCAGAGCTTCTTGACTTGAGCCAGCACTGGGAATGGGAGCAACATCTCAGGCTTCTTTGGCTGAGGAGATGCATGCGTGGAAGAGATTGCATGGCACTGCATAGGCTCTGGACTCTTTCATCCTCAGAAATGTGTACTTGGTATGGGAGAAGTAACAGTCATGTCTTTTGTGAGAGAAGGTCTGTGAGGAGTGGGATCAACTGTCCCTCACAGGACAGTGCTCTCTCTACCCTGGACCACGCAGCCTGGACTACTAAAGGTGTCCCATCCTCTGAATCTCCATGGGTACCCGGTGATGGTGTCCCCAACCTCCATGGCACCCATTTTCCTTGGAGGCACAGCCAGAGGTCCATCAGGCAGCAGGCCCTGCAGCGGCAGTGTGAGAAGCCTGCATCTCCAATGCTGGTCCCTACCCATGTGTGTTTGGGAGCTTCATGGTGCCACCAAACTCCTGGTCCCCATCCCTACTCTACCCTAACCTGCCCTGAGCCCCTGCCTCGGTGCATCAGCTTGCTCCAAGCTGACCTTGGCTCCTTGTCTCACAAGTAGAGATGAAAATAAATTCCAGTGAAGGGTCCTTTTACTTTCTCTACTGGAGTGAAAATAAATGCCATTTCCCTGCCACCCAGCCCTGTAAATTCCCCGCACTGTGAAATATCTTCCAGATATAGTAAAGAGACGGCTTTTGGCTATTTTTTTTAAACATCTTTAACTGCTGTATATATTTCCAGGGAGACGTAATAAGCGCTACAGCTAATTTATCTGCATGTACTGTAAATATTTTCAGGAGATAGCAGAAAGGATTTCAAACACATGGCTGGGAGGATTGGCACACAGTGTTTGCTGGGTGGGAAGGACACCTTTAACCCTTCATGTGCTGTATCCCTTCCCCTCACTTCCTCTCCATGTGTCTCCCCTGCAGCATTTCCCCCCCAGCTCATGGCTGTCCCTCCAGCCTGATGTCTGGCCAGAAGATGCTTGTTTGAATGGGGCCATGAGGTTTGCTCTTCCACTTGACCGCAAGATCCTTGCTCCTGTGGCACTAGCAGCACAGCTCTGCTGGGAACCCCCTCCTGACCCACTGTCTGCAGCCATGCCCAGACCCCTCCATCCCTGCCCACACAGCTACTGGCTGCTACAAGCACAAGACAAGATTTGGGAAGAAAAACGCCTGCTTGGGCAGCTAAGAGAGTGTCTTGCAGCCCCAGCAGCCTCTGGGTTTCATCAGAGGCTGCAGCCCCATTGTGGGAAACCAGGTCTTCCAGTTGCTGCTGAGCACTGGGGCCAGGCCAGGAGGCTGAGCAGGGCAGGGGCAGAGATGCTCACCACAGGCTTTGGTCCCCTGTGTCTCTTGGGGACGGTTGGCCACTTGGTGTGCCCTGGCACCCAGGATGGGAGACCTGCAGAATAAGGAGCCTTGTCCGCAAGACAGCCCATCCTAGGGCTCTCAGCTGGGATGGGAGAGACCCTGGGTAATGGAGACCTGGGGGAGCAGAGGGTGGCAGGATGCAGGTGCGGGTGGCTCTTTGGGGAGCAGCCACCTGCAGATGCAAAGGTCTCTGTCCAGCCTCCATCCAGCCTGGCCCCAAGGGATGTAGGAGCAGGAAGCCATTGGGACAAAGCCTACCATGCACCCTTGGCCCCGGTTCTGGCACGGTGACCCCCCCTGCTAGGCATCGCACTCATGACCCCATCCATAGTGCCATGATCCTCTGGGGACCATGACGCCATTTTGGGGAGGACTCTTGCAGGGATGGGTACGATGGGGGTCCAAAGGCCACCTTCACTCTCCCTGTGCCCCGATACCCCCCAGGAGCTTCCCTGGGGAGACAGGAACCTTTCCAGGGGAAAGTCTGGGGAGGAAGCCATGGGATGCTGGGCTGGGGGAAGCAGAGGTCTTTCATCACGCAGCCAATGTCTGGTGTCAGCAGGGAACCACACAAAAAGCACATTCAATTCAATGCCTGTTATTAAGCAAACCCAGCTCTGTGGCACGAACAGCCTGTCCTGAAACCATGGGTCACTGCAGCCGGGACAGTCACTCCACCAAGGGGTCTGCCTGCCAGATCGGGGAGGTTGTGCACCCTCCCCATTGCTGCCCTGCCTCTGCTGCGAGCTCGCTGTGAGCTCACTGTGAGTTCCTGCCTTCTGCCTGCCTTGTGGAGGTGATTTGGTCAAGGTGGTGTTTCCCCTGGGATTCTCCCACAATAAGCCCCCTCCTCCTTTCTGGCTACATCTGCATGGCACCATCCCCCCTCCTGAACCCACCTGAGGGTTGGGGGTCCCAGGTGTGGCTGGAGCTCCCATGGTCCCATCAGCCAGGTGCTTCTGGCTCGCTGCAGCTGGGTGCTGCCTTGGAGATGGCAGGTTTGGGGGCTCTGTTAGTATGTGGGAGGGGGGAGGTTGCTCTAAGGGTCTGTTAGGATTTTCCCCACTGTTGGCATGAGCCCTTGAGATTTTGGGATTCCTCTCCATTGTCTGAGCACTGGGATCCAGGCTTTTAGTACAGGCACAGCTCTGATCCAGACAAAAGCCCTGAGGGGCTGCGGTGCCTTCAACTTGTTGCAAAGCATCACCTAAGTCCGAGATAGGGCAGTTCCTCCCACTGGCTATGGTTGGACAACAGGCTGAGGTTTTCAGGACAGGAAAGCTGCCCTGCAGTCACTGGGAGGGCAGCCCTGGCAGAGGCAAGTCCTCCCCAGCAGTAAGTATGGATGCATTAGCTGCATCCTCTTTGCGATCTGCTCCCCAGTCTCCTTTCTTCATGATGTAATTTAACGCAGAGCAAAGACACGAGGTACCTATTGGCTTGGAGCCAACCTGAAAAGCCATAAAAAGGAGATAAAAGCCTTTAAATGCTAAGCCTGTCCGAAGAGACAATAAAAGGCAAATGTCTTCTGAGCTTTATGTCTATGCCTTTTTAATTGATTTATGGAGTTTTTTCTATATTCCTTCATGGTTTGTGACTCTTCAAGCTGTTCGTAAAAGGCCCATGGAAGCAAACTGCATCAGCCGGGGGCTTGTCTGGTCTCCAAATCCATCCCTCAGCCCAGGCTGGTCCTGCTGCAGGGTCCAGCTTAGGGTCTACAATGGCCTTTGCTTGATATCCTGCAGGGGAAGGAAGATTGGGGTGAGCCCCTGTGCCCTGAGGCAGCATTCACGCTGCCGCAGAAGGTGCAGGAAGGGTTTCACGGCTGCGAAGTGGAAGAGAGGAGCAAAGAGAAAGGGTCCAAATGTTTCCATTCAGCCTCTGGGTGAGCAACAAAATGTTTGGGAGCTGGATCTGCAAAGCGGATCCAGATGGGGGGAACCACAGCTGTGAGTGGAGCCTGGGTGTCTTTGGGGACGTGGGGTGGAAGGTCGGCAGGGGGCAGCCCCGGGGCTGGGAGACTGTGGGAGCGGGGAGCAGGAGGCAGCCATCCCCACACAGCCAGTGTGTGCAGATCTGGAGCTAATCAGCCCTGAGACAGGATGCATGCGTGTCTGTTGGGGCAGTGCTATGAAAGCAATTGCTCTCAATACAACAATGCTTCCCTCCTCTGTTTAATTCGGAAGTGAAGCTGTGAGCCTGAACGTCCTCAGCTGACTCTCTTGGTCTGCCTGCCTCCTCCAAAAGAGAGGAACTGATGGAAATGTGGGGAGCAGTGCAGCTGAGCAGGAGCCCATGTCATCACCTTGTGCTGGTGCCCTCAAGCTCCACAGCTCTGCCCGTTGTGCTGGCTGCTGGCTGTGACACTGGGCAGCTGAGTAGGTCTAAACCTAGGGGCTCTCAGGCACAAGCATCCTTCTGAGGTTGGGAAGTGAAGATGTCCCTTCCTTCCCACATCCCTTTTGTCTTTCCAGACCAGCTCTTGTTGCAGAAGAAGCAGTGATGGGGCTTGCATCATGGCAAGGGGGAAGGGGATGCTCTCAGCTGGTGTGGATGCGGGGATGGGATGATACCAGGATCTGATGGGCAGTGCCTCTGGGCTGGGGCATGGCAGTGGTGGGGACAGCCCCTCTGAGTCTCTGCTCCAATCCTAGAGGTTGGAATCATCCCTCCAAAGACTTATCCTGTGGAGCCAGACTGGGAAGATCTTGGATGGCCAGGCAGGGGGGAGCAGACGATAGTGGCCATCCTGGGAGCACCCGGGGGCATCCCTTCTCCCTCCCTGCAGCTGGTGTCCCTGCTGTCTCCTGCCTTTGCTCCTGAAGGGCAGCAGCAGCCCCAAAAGCAGCGTGTGACCCCTGTGCAGAGACAGCCTGGCCTTGCCCTGCGGCACCCCAGGAAGAGCACATGTATCCTGGTGGTCCCCTTCGCCCCACAGCCTGGACCGTTGCTAGTAATGACCAAGGCAGCATCCCCTCCCTGGTGCCACCATGTGCTGTTGCACCCTCAGCCTCATTTAATTTTCTTTTCTGCAGCACATGCAGGAGTGCTTTTTTTTGTCCCTGTTCCCTAAACCTTCAGGCTTCAGATCCAACTTCTGCAGCTTCAACTGGTGACTTTGGGTCTCCCCTCCCTGCTCCAGCCCCACGACCGGGCTTTCCCGGGATCCCTGGCTCGCTGAGCCCTCCATCACCTCTCACACTTAGTGTCAGCTTGCAACAAACCCAATGAGGGGGGAGATTTGAGGGTGCTGGGGGGGGAGCGATGTGGGGGAGCAGAATTTGGCCTGTCTCTAAAAATATATATATATCCTTGCCTTTAAAAAAATTAGTAATTTTAAACCGCAGGCGAATGCTTTGCATTCCTGAGCAATGCTGCCCTCTGTTTACTGCCCTTATTGTTCTCAATGAGCTGGAACCGTGGAAAAGAATATTCGCTCCGACCCCATCCTTCACCCTGAGAAAGAAAGGAAGAAAGAAAGGAGGAAAAAGAACCAAAACTGCCGAAGGAAAACAGAGTCATTCTCCCCATGATTGAGTGAAAGAATAACATGGAACCGTGGAAATAGAGCTGCCAGGGCGCAGCAATTGATTTAAAGTGGGATCTGAATGCTGTCACTGCCTTGGTGTGCAGAGCTCACCCTGCTGGGGGTTGCTGCTGGGGTCCCCGAGCCATCTCTCTGGTATGGAGAGGTGGGACGGGGGGGGGGCAGACACTTGGGGGTTGCTGGCAAAGGGCAGGAAGATTTAAAGCTCAGCCTGGGGCTTCCTCTGCTTAGGTTATCTCAGGCTGGGGCATTGCTGCAGACCACACAGGCACATGCCGAAATAATTTTTACTGGTTCCGCAATATAACGGGCAGCACATGGGGCCGGGAGCCGTGCTGTGCTGACAGGCTGCCTCGGCACGCCGGCACGCCGTGGGGCCTGCTGATGTGCTGGGGGGATGTGCATCAGGCTGCAGGAAAACATTCATCCAGCTGCAGGGGAGGACATGCATCAGGGGGACGTGCATCAGGCTGCAGAAGGATGTGCATCTGGCTGCAGGGGAATGCGCATCTGGGGGATGTGCACTGGGCTGCAGAAGGACCTGCATTGGGCTTTGCAACCTTGTCCTTCACCTGTCTAAGGACTTCCAGGCTGCTGGAGGCCAAGGACCCTGCCCAGAAAAGGACTCCAAGCTCCATCACCTGGTTTTATCTCCCCAAGTCATGAACCCATTGCCTGAGGGCTGGGAGGAGCAGAGAAGCCATCCAAGCTTTGGACTTTGCAGCAAACAGCCCTATGCCCCACAGCACCCCGTTTCTGAGATAGGCACGGGGATGCTGTGGAGGGGACATCTATGCTGAGATCCAGGACTGTCCAAGACCCAGCTGTAGCTCCTGCTTTGGGGATTGCTTTGGAGGCAGTGCTGGGTGCTGGGTTGCCCAGGGTGGGGGGGACCCAGCCACCCTGCATCAGGGGCGAAGGCAGCCCCTGCTGGGAGGGCGAAGTCCCCGTCCCTCCTGTGCTCCCTCAGTTAATCATCACATTGGGTAATTGCATGAGTGGTCGAAGGGCAGCCCGCGAGGACTTGCCTGCAGGTGTGGGGCGAGCCGGAGGCCCAGTGGGCTGTGGACGGATGCAGAAAGCTTTTAACTGGAATAAGGTTACAGCCAGGCAGCCCAGCAATGCCAGGGATGCGAGGAATCCCCTACCTGCTTCAAAAGGACGCTTTCTTTATCAGCTAATTAAAAAAAGGCCAGCAGTAGGGGGGGACCAGTGTGCACCTGTGCCGGCAAACACCCAGCCAAGAAAGGGGGGAGCGAGGGACTGAGCTGGGAGTGGGAGTGAGGAGAAGGTGAAGCAATGGAGGGCAGTGGCAGAAGAGCAAGGACTGGGATGGTCAGCACCTCCAGGACCCTGTGGCATTGCTGCTGCCAGCTGGTTTTGCCATGCAGTCCTTGCCTGATGCCCACCATGGCAGTGCAGGGGAGAAGCTGTGGTCAGGTCGTCTTCATCCCCATGCAACAGTATCCCTCTGCCTGCCAGGTCCCAAGGGAGAGACCCAGGATAGAAAGCACCTCCACAGTTGATTTATTGGCAGGGTTTAATATTAATCTATAGGGATGCATCCTATATGGCTAATCTGGTGTGAGCTTATGCACTGCCACAGCTCCCCAGCAGTGCCCTGGCGAAGTTTTGTGCTGCTCAGCTCTTGCTCTTCCTCAGTTGTTATTATTAAATGAAAAGAGTGGTTTAAAATCGGGGTTTCAGTCAAAATAGCTCCTGCAGTGAATCAACCTCAGCAGCATCGATGCAGGCAAAATTTCCAGTAGCAAAGAGCAAATTATTCTTGGGGCTGGTAGGGGTGAGCCCCAACTTGGGGATTTGCATCTCAAGGATGTTTTCCCATCTGGCTTCTCTGGTATCCAGTGAAAGCGGGGCTGGGGATGCAGCATCTCCCACCTTTCCCACAGCACACTTGGGGACAGAGCATCTCTGAACTCTCCATCCTTCCGTTGACTTTGTTTGAAATTGGCTGGTGGCTTTGAAAGTTACAGAGCTGGACAGAAAGAAATACCCGCACATACCATGACTGCAGAAACCTCATTTGCTTTGGAAACCAGCCAAAAAAAGAAAGGGAGGGGGGAAAAGTGGAAATGAGCCATTTGTAAGCTGTGGGAGCAGTTTGGACAAAGAGCCCAGCACTGATTTAATGAGATCATTTCATTAATTAAATGACCTCTAATTAAATAGGTGCAACCCTGTGCAGGGAGGAGGCTGTGGGCACTGGGACACCCCAGGGGTTTGGAGGATGGAGGAGCCCCGGGGATGCAGGAACAGGGCTGGTCACTGTGGCAGTGCTGGCCAGCTCCAGCTCTGGGGAAGGGATGGAGCCATCACTGAGTGCATGGAAGAAACCCCAGAAGTGTTGTTCATGTGTAGGGGACCATTGCATTCCACTTCCACATCAGTGTGCCACAGGGATGGACACACCCCAGTGAGGACAGGGGATCTCCAGATCCCAGGGGCATGCTGGTGGCACCTCACTGAGGCCAGGCTGGGACATGTTCCCACCCACCAAGCTTCAGTTTCCCCAGCTGTGGAGCAGCACAGGCTGGGACCCCCGAGGAGTGCTGGGAGGCAGCAGAAGGAGGAGCTCCAGCCTCGGCTGGGTATTTAGGTGGACAGATACAAGCGACAGCTGAAATCCAGCTGGGTGGGGCATCTGGCTCTTCTTATAAACCTCCCCCCTGCACCCCTAAATGGGGCTTGGGTTTCCTGGGAAGCCCCTAAAGGTTCTGCAGGGATGTCAGCATTGGGGCTGGGTGCCATCCTGCTGACACCAGCAGCGGTGATGGACGTGTCCTGCCAGTCACAGTGCCCAGGACATGTACTCATGGGGGCGCTCAAGACCATAGGTGACATCCTGCACCATGATCCAGCCCCAGCCTGTGCCCACCCCAGCTTGTGCTGAGCCTCAGCCTGTGCCCACCCCTTGCAGGGCTGGGTGATGGGGACATAGGGTGGATGTTGATGCAGCAGTATGTTTTAGGGAGTGCCTGGGTTTGGGAAGCCTCCTGGATCCCCCAGCAGCCCCACCTTCCTCTCTGGAGCAGAGGGGCTTCAGCACAGCCCCCCAAGCCCAAGGCTTCTGCAGCCAGGTGCATCTGCTGCTCCTCTCTGGCTCTGCTCCCAGCCAGCCTGGCCCTGCCAGCATATGGGAAAGGCATAGTCCTCTGGGGATGGCAGGGGGTGGGGGGGTGGGAGGAGAAGGACAGGGACGAGGACAGCTATACCTTGAGCTTCACACGCCTTGCTCTGTAGCTCTTGGCTTAGCCTCACCTCCCCGCCCTGCCTGGCAGCCGGGCTCCGTGTGGACCTGCGCCAGTGGAAAACAAATGCCCTTCCAGCCCCTCACAGGAGGCAATGGAGCAGGAGGACAGAGGAGCAGAGGGTTGGGGAGCTGTGCGGGAGAGAAGGATCCCTTAAAGCCTCCCCCCTCCCCC